>JAIFKG010001126.1:0-15561 GCA_020351975.1 Phyllosticta ampelicida | reverse complement strand
ATAGACGACCTTCTCTAGCTTCATAGGATAGAACAAGCGTTCAATCAATTCTCCTCCCAAAGTCGTCTAACACAAACCCAAAATTCAAAATTCAAACAACACCCCCACCAGCAACGGCTCTCCAGGAGCCGACCCGCCCACCACCACCCAGCGTCATCTTGGACCCAATGCCGAAGCTCACGCGGGCCTTTTCCTTCTGCTCGGCCTGCTCCATCTTGCCGGCCAGCACCCACGGCGTGACGCCTTCGTAGCGGGCAAGCACACGGTCCTGCATGGCCTTGGCGCCGCAGATCCAGCCGAGGCAAGCGCTCTCGCCGCAGGCGCAGTCAAACGGCTGCTCCATGTCCCACTCGGTGGTGGGATAGAAGAAGGTGAGCTCGTCGCCGGCGGCCAGGCCCCTTTGCGTCACGCGCACCTCGTTGCGCTCCATGTCGAAGAGCAGGTTGGGCGCGCACGAGTGGTTGACGTAGAGCAGCGGGCTATTGAGGTTGATGTGCGACGATGGGCCCGTCTGCACTGTCGCGTAGGATGGGCGAGGCGACAGCGTCAGGGTCGTGAGGCGTGCGAAGACGGCGCCTGGTGGCAGCGTGACTTGGCTAACGGCGCGCGCCGTGTAGTTGGGGCCTGGCTCGAAGCGCAGTCTTGATGAGAGGTCTTGCTCGGAGCTTCCGGGTGCCTGGGCTGAGTGGCCATTGACGCCGTTGACGTGAGGCCTTTTTGGGATATCTGCCGTGCCGTTGACCACGGGCAGCGTTGTGGCGGTGGCAGTCATGTTGAAGATCGTGTTGGAGATTGTTTTCGACGCTAGAGGTTCCCAGTGTAGGTGTTTGCTTGTTCCGTACTCCAAGTCGACGATGGAAGCAGAGTGCTGTGTGCTGTGTTGTTTGTGGCGGCTCGGAAAAAGTAAATTGGCTTTCGTGAAAGAGTGGTGTTGTCGAAACAAGGCTTAGGTACGAGTGGAAGGTCGAAGAGGGGGTATAAGGCTTCTTTTCAAATAATGGTACGCCAGCTACCAGCGCATGCCGAGGGCTTTTATGTCAAAGAGTTGCCAACGAGCAAAATCAACACCACCATCACCGCCACCAGCACCAAGGCTAAGGTACAGTTCGAGTTGGAGTCGCCACGGCAGACCCTCCTGTAGCCCAGACGGGGCCTGTGACGCCCGCGGGGCAAATACCCGCATCTGCACCGCCGTCAAGGCAGGCGACCCAGGGAGGACAGAGCCCCGATCTCGTACCTATCTGATGTCGCGAGGGTTGGAGAACCAGGGCGTCACCATCAGTCAATCCACATCACAACATCATCCCGCCCACAAGACACCAAGACAACCGGTCAAAAGAAACAAAAAGACGTCTCTCTCACGTCCCCCTTACGCCACGGAGATTCAGCAGCTCAGTGTGAGAGGGCAGAGGCTCCTGAACCGGCGGCCTGGTTACCCACAAAATGACGCTTCTTGTCCCTTGACCATGAGTTCCCCATCCCATCACCCGGACCCACAGAGAGCCTGCAGTCTGCACACAGCAGCAGCAGCCTTTCTCTGGCGTACGGCGTCTTGCAGAAGTCGTCAGATCCGCCCCTCCAACCGCTTCCTCACACCCCCCGGTCCCGCGATCTTCCGACGACGGGGCCGAATGCGGATGATCTGGGCGGCGGTTGCGGCCACTTGCGAGCAAAGAGACCAGCGAGCACGCGAGCAACGCGCAAGTCGAGTCGCGCTAGGGGGAGGTATCAGCCGTTGCTGCGGGCGCTAGGCTGCTCGATAGCGTCATGATTGTCATTGAACTGGAGCTCTTCCAGTCGGTTACCACGATGAATGATAATGCAGTCCATGGCTGGACGAGCAAAGCGACGCTGTCGTGGCCGCTGTCCTGCCCTGCCCTGGCGCATGTACCTCGGTTGTCGGTCGGTCGTCCGGGCGAGGACATGGCACTACGTCATTCCTGCCACTCACAGTGGTTGTCCATAACGCTGCTTGCGCTCTCTCACCTCATTCCACAGGCTCTCAGACCTCAGCAGCGCAGGCAGCCAGTCTGCAGCTGTGGCATCTCCCAATATTTCTCCTCCTGTGCCGTGGCTGCCCCCGTGCCCTACTTCCCCAGCCCGTCACCCTGCAGCATCCATCCGGCAGCCGGCCACGACGCCGGCCGATGGGGTCAGATGGGTCGTTCTCTACCACTCTGTGCGTCGGTGCGAAGCTTGTGGTGGTGTGGCGCTTTGCTGAGCGCGAATTTCCAAATACGCGCGGACGATTGGATCGGACCAGGGCAAAGGGGTCCGGGGGGACATGTCGATGACGAGACGCGATAAAAGCGGAGGAAATCATGGGGAGCGGAGAGCAGGTGGCATGAACGGCGTCCACTAAGCATTCAAGGTTGCTTCCTGACTAGATGGCCTTTCGATGGTTGGCCGGTCCAGTTCAAAACTCGACGGTACCTCTGAACGGGATTTTTTGTCCATACGAGAGGGTCTCCGTCCACCTGCTCTCCGCCTGCTTTGCTTGCCCGTCAGACCAAGCACCTCACCTCTCGTATCCGTCTCCACCGCAAGCAATAACGCATCACTCCCCGTCCCTATATGCAACAAACCACGGACGTATCAATCCCTCAACACATATCCCTAGGCCATCATCACATGTAAACCTCTCAGCACCCCATTCCGACTTTTCCCGACACGTCAAGCAATAGGGCAGGAATCTAAAAAGAGATTCCAGAACAGAATAAAATATAAGGCACACAAGTAGCAGAACCCAGCGCACTAGACAACGGGCCGACGCGGTGGTTCCTTGCATCAGCCAGTGGGTAGCAGCTCTGCGAATGGTGCCTATCTGCGGGAGATAACTGGGGATCTCGCATCCTCGAAAATTAAAATTTTTTTCTCGTCTGGATCGGGGAACGACGTAGGTTTCTTGTTCGAACGCGATGGATAAGCTCAAAGCTACTTTGAAGTGTACCGCGTCCATGGATGCTTTTGCCTACATTTTTCTTTCTTCTCTCGGCATCGCAAGTCCCAGCTAGGCAGCAGTCCGGGCAGCAAACAGACGATTCTTCATCTCCGTACCTACTCCGGTCAGCGCAAAGGGGGCTCGCTCGCACAGCGCTTCAACCAGTGTCCAGTTTTGATGTCGACCTACTACTCAGGCACGTCCCGCTCTGTATGTACACCACTGTCGATCTGCATGGCAGTGCCTCGGAAGCTTTGATGGTCCCATACATATGTCCATACATAGGCATCTCGACCCACCTTGATTCCCCATCTCGTACGTCATACCAGAGTCGAGGTGGACCCTGAGAGCTGCGAAAATGGTCGATCCTGGATGATATGCTTTCCGGTTTCTCCCTAGTGCTGGGACGGTTGGATGCGTTGAGAGACTGTGGTTTGACGTGCCTGCGGTGTATGCCTTGAGATTTGTTAGCGGGAGTTGAGTCAATGACGGGAAAGCGGCAAGCAAGGGGACAGCTTGTAAACGAGGGGGAAAGAGTGGTTTCCTGGAAGTGTTGTTTGTGCTTGTTGACTTTCTTGTCCACTTACCTGCCCACGCAGTTGATTCGGAGCATCGTTCGTGCGCGCATCCCATGCCATGCACTGTGCCTACCGTCCGAGGCTCAGTTGCAGCCAGCCAGTATTCCTAGTGGGCGACGAGAGCAACGCCACCTCCCCTCAAGATTCGGCGCCAGAAAAGTCGTGCGGCACACGGCCAGTGCTCAGCAAATGTTCAGAAATCGCCCAAGTCGAGATGCGTGTGCACAGGGAGCAGATACCTTGCTGCGCAAGGAGCTTGGCAATTTTGGGGCTTATCGAAGGACGTTTTCCCCCTTCTTTTGACCCACTCTCGGCACGCCATGACAGGGAGTAGTCGAGGGGTCGTACACATCGCTATTCTTTCCGACCAAGCCTCAAAAATGCGACGATAGGGAGCATTCAGATGGCTCGACGGACAGATCGGGGCGCAGTCGACTGGTTCGGTTTTGTCGCTGCGACCGTCTTGACCCAACATTGTAGGGGCGATATCGCGGCACCTGTGATGAGCACCGCTGAAGGGTTTGTCGTGGGCTGGTCTCAAAAAATATTATTTTGGATTTGAACTTTTCACGTTCCAACATTACAGCACTGAATACAAAAATCTTCCAATCGAACAGAAGCAGCAGGGGGGTTGTCGCATCGACTTACATTGACCAAAATATGAAGCATAAGATGTGAAACATTACCAATCCTTCTTTGACCAACCGTAACGCCTCGCTCAAGATCTTGTTGTGTGGACAAAAGGAGACGGAAAAGGAATATGAATGCGAGAACGGAGATTTGGCACCTTCATGAGTCAAAAAGGGGTGGGAAAAGAAAAAGAACAATACGAAGAGAACCAAACCCATCTAGCATCTAAAAACTTTGACTCCAGCAATGATAAGGCAACCACCTACATGCCGCCCTGCTGCTTCCTCGCCTTCTTCTGCTGGGCCTGGGCACTCAAACCCTTGGAGCCCGTCCGGACTCTAGCCAGGTAATAAAGCAGCGTGGCGGCCGCAATGTTGAAAATGACAAAAGCCCAGCCGATGCCAAAGTTGCGCCAGCGGTCGCCCCAGTAAATCTTGCTCGAGGCCAGGAACTGGTCCGCGTTGCGCAGGCTGCAGTAGCGGCAGTCGGACAGGGCGTCCGGGTTTTGCAGCTGACCGGGTGCCATTTCGAGGTAGGACGCCATGTACTGACCGCACGTCTGGTTGGCGGGTGGGTTGAAGAGAGAGATTTCGTTGGCCGCGCACTCGACAGGGCGAGCGTGCAATTCGGCCGATACGATGCCTGCGACCCAGTATGTAAAGGGCGACACGCGGTACATCCAGATCCAAAACCCGGGCAGCGCATCGGGCGTTTGCATGACGCCGTTGAAGGTTAGCATGAGCGCAAAGAGCGTTGTCGAGATGGCACCAGCGGTTTCGGTGTCGGGCAACCCGGCGATGCACATGTGCGCGAACGATGAGGCGTAGACGAAGAATTGGATGCAGTAGAGGAGGACGAGGACCTGGCGTTCGGATGACTGCACACCCATGATTGGGTAGTAGTAGCAGGCAAAGACGAGGATGCCGACAAAGATCTGGTATGGAATTTCGACGATGATGTTGGCGATAAGGAAGGCCGTCCAGGAGTAGGCTTTGGACGGGCGCTCGCGCACTTCGTACAGCGACCGCTGTGTGACGAACAGTGGCATGACTTGCTGGACGAGGGTGGAGAAAATCGTTGAAACCATGAAGACCGAGAAAAGGATGTTTTGCATGCCTTGGAGTGACTTGTCGCCTTTCCAAAATGAGAAGCCGATGAAGAGGCCGGACGAGACTCCCAACGCAATCTTGGCCCAGATATATCCGGGCATGCGCCAGTACTGCTGGAATATCCTGTAGGAGACGTGATACAGCTGCGTTGAAAACGGCAGCGCAAACTCGCCCTGGTTGCCCTCTTCGTCTTCGCCGGCGACGGGCTCGTTGATCTTGTCGCGGTGGATGCGGTCAAGTTCCTCTTGGACCTCTCTGGCTTCCTTTGAATTTTTCCACACCTCGTGCCAGTCTTGCACCGACTTGCCGCTCGCACCAGCGCCCACACACTCGAGCATGTATTCAGCTGGGTTCTCGTCATCGCCGCACTTGCGGCCCCCGTTGCTCTCGAAATAGTCGAGCATGACTCGCGAATTCTCGCCAATGTCGCCAAAATAGACAGTCTTGCCTCCTTTGGCAAGGAACAGGAGCCTATCGAATTGCTGGAATAGAACGGCTGAAGGCTGGTGGATCGTTGAAATGACCGAGTGACCGTTGTTGGCGAGCTTGCGCATAAAGGCGCAAATGGCCCACGAACTTTGCGAATCAAGACCGCTGTTTTTCTCTATCAGAATTGGAAGGTCCGGGGGAAGTGATCGAACTTACCTAGTGGGTTCATCAAGAAACAAGAGAAGCTTCGGCTTAGCAGCGAGCTCCACGCCGATGGTCAACAACTTGCGCTGCTCAACGTTCAGTCCTTCGCCGGGCACACCAACGACGGCCTCTGCAAAGTCTTCCATGTTGAGCATCTTGATGACATCTTCCACATATGCGAGTTTCTCGGCCTTGGGAACGTTCTTGGGCTGGCGGCACATGGCGCTGAACTGCAGACTTTCGCGAACAGTCGCAGTCTCAAGATGCAAATCTGCGAAACGTTAGTTGATTCCCAGGCGAAGGCAAATGAGGACGTACCTTGTTGCTGCACGTAACCAATACTGCGTTGGAAGCTATCGCTGAGCGGTTTACCGTTGACGAACATGTCCCCCGTGATGACACCCATTGAGGTGCGTTGGGCCTGAAAAGTCATTAGCTTCAAGACTTATTATGCTAGGGACGCCAGAAGCGTACCAAAGCGTCCAACAACGTGGTCTTTCCAGCTCCCGATACGCCCATGAGGGCAGTAAGAGTGCCCGGTTTGACCCAGCCAGATACGTTGTCCAGGAGTCGACGCGGGTGTCCTTTGATTTCGATATCGTAGACCACGTTGCGCCATGTGAAAATATCCTTTTGCGGAGCCAAGGTTTGCTCCACATCGACGTCGGCGCCCTCCTTGGTCACAACGTCGGAAGCAGCACCTTCCTCATCGCCCTTGTTCTTCTCCATGTAGCTAGGGACGTGGCCTCTGCGGAAGACCAAGACTTCGGCGGTCGAAGTCGTGGACGAGTTGATCTCCGTTCCGGCAAAGTAGATGAACATGAAAACAACTAGAAACATGAGGAGAATCCCAAAGTTGCGCCAGACATTGTCGTAAGTGTAATCGAAGGCGGCCTTGATGTATTCGTCGCCATTAACGGTCTGTCTGCCGGCGACTGCTCCTCTGGCACTGCAAATGAAACTCTCCCCTTGCTGGGGCGAGTAAGTGGGGACAAATTCGGAGCAGGTGAAATCTTTGGCGTGATATTCGTTGGCGATGAGTATTTCAAAAGCGTAGTAGACCGGGTTAAGCCACTTGAGCCAACTGAACTGTTGCGACGAATCAGTACCTGAAAGTAGCTAGGTTGTGTTCTGGACTATCTTACCCAGACATGCATCTTCGGACCCGGGATGACGAAGCCGGTGTATACGACGATGACCAATACCAAGACACCCGCGAGTGCCATGGCTTGTGAGACAGTCTTGGTAATGGCAGCCATGGTCCGGAAGACGGCACTCATTACAAACATGGCGATGAAGACAACGAGGAAGTAAAGGAAGAAGGCATGGGCTTCCTTTCGCAGTTCGGAGATGAAGTAGTAGATCACGTTGAAGGCGGCCGCAATAACAAACTTGACTGGAATATCAGAGACCACTCCTGCCACTGCCTCCGTGAAAGGATGGTAAAAGGCGTAGGAGTTGTGCTTCTCGACGATCGGTCGCTGAGCGTATAGGCTATTGATTTCCGAGATGGCCATGAGAGCGTTGAGCAAGATGGCGAAGAAGAGAGAAGCATTCTTTGCGAAGAATCCTTGGGTTGCGTCCTTGGTGCCGTAAAAGATTGAACTGATAATAAGCGCCATGAAGATGTTGCTGCCGACGGTCGCAAGCGTGCTCGTTTTGTCGTTCCAAATTCTCTGATATGCGCGCCACGTGTTGAGCTTGATTTGCATGGGGACCGAGATGAGGTACGGCGACTTGGGATTCGTGTGTCTTGCTTGTTCGGCGCGCTTTGCCTCTTGGAATTGGCTAACGTGCCCACCGAGCGGGTACTCCCTATCGTTCTCTGCGATCTCCGCCTGGAGAACAGCATAGGCCTCAGAAGATCTCCAGTAGCATTCAAAATCGTCGGGAGTTCTCGGGACTCTGTTCTTGTAGCCCTCACGCGGCTGGCGCTCAATCGGGTTCGTGACGGATCTATATATTTGTAAGCTTCTTGATTCTCGTAAGGAGTATAAGTTTTGGTTTTACGTCAAAAAGTCGCCTGTTGTCTGGCGGGGCGGGCAATACCAGCCCATGTCCTCAAAGTACTGCTTGGCCTTGCTGGTGGGACCGTAGTAGATTTGGCGGCCCTCGTAGAGAACGATGGCCTTGTCGAACACGTCATAGATGGCTTGACTTGCCTGGTAGATGGCGACGGCGTGGGTAGATCCGCCCAAGTCCGCAGCGAGCCGGAGAGCTTTGACAAACTCGAGCGCTGTCGCTGCGTCCAAGCCTCTGGTGGAGTTGTCCCAGGCGCCGATTGGGGCACCGGCGACCATCATCTCTGCGATGCTGACACGCTTCCTCTCTCCTCCTGAGACACCCCGCACGAAATCGTTGCCAACCTTGGTATTGTAGGTGTGGCTGAGGCCAAAGACGGTCATGACGACTTGGGTGACGTACTTGGCCCAGTGGTCGCGGGAAGCATCGTAGACGCGGTTCGAAGGCGTGCGGTAGCTAGTAGCGTATTCCAGGGTCTGACCGACGGTCAAGTGGGGGAAGTGCTTGTCAACTTCTTGGTTGTAGACCATTTCTCCCTTGAACTCTTTCATCATCTTCTTCTGCGGGATGCCGTTGTAGTGGATTTCGACTTCTTCACCCATCTGCAAACCCTCTAGCTCTCCTGTCAACGACTTAAGCAGGGTCGAGCATCCGCTTCCAGGCCTTCCAAGGACAACTAGCAACTCGCCGCTCTTGACGACACCGTTGAAGTTCTTCAAGATGCGCTTCTCGGGTTTCTTGCCAAAGGTTTCGCCAAGCCGGAAGGGGGTCATGAGGAGTGATCCGGCCGTCTTTTGCAGACTTAGTGAGGAGCCGGTTCCATAGACGTTTAGGTTCTTGAAGGATATGCCAGCGCGCTTGATCTTGACCTGTTCTTCATCCATGATGCGGATAAATTTGCGCAGCCACTTGTAAAGATCGAACTTGTCGCTGGTCGGGTCGAAGATGGGATCATCTTGCGCGAGATTATCAATGGTGTCCGTTGCGGAAATGGTTCTTTCTACACGTGGTCCGCCGCCACTCCTCACGCTCAGGATAGTCCCGTGTCGAGACACAGATGGTTTCGTACCCTGTCTGGATATGGAGGTGGCCAATCTCATCAACTCTGCCTCGTCCGCAGCGGAGAATCCAGGATTTCGGTCATCGTCAGATTTCTCGGAATTTTCGACGTCGGTCTCAGAGTTGCAAGTTTCATTATCGTTCGTCCGTCCAGTCGATCGGATTGGTATGAAAATTCGGTCGCCGTCTTGCTCATTTGACCGGGGGGCCGATATTCCTTTGTCATCGTAGGCGTCCGCCATTGTGCTGGAGTGATGTCAAGCAAATGGCCTGGGTTGGTGATGATAGAAACCCGGACGAGTGAGGAGGTTGCTCCTCTCGAGCAGATTCGAGCGCTCGTCGAAACCTCTGTTCAACTAAGACAGTCTCAGTCGAATGTGTCCAGGTGATTGGCAATTTGAGTTGGGAGTTCGTTGGAAGATGACCAGAAATAATCTAGCGCTTGCAGCAGTCGACTATATATGTCTACGTTCCTCAGGTAGTGCGTGATGACGGCGGAATCTTCCACCCGACCGTCTGTGTCCGTCCGCCTCCGTAATATTCCTGGGCTGGAGTGTTTGCTGCACGAACGCAGGAACCCTCGGGCCATTTGTTGCCCGTTTCCGGATATGGTTGGCGCGGCTTCCCGCAACAAAGCTAGAGCTCGGGAGAGACACACTCCTCGCTCCGTCTGTGGACGGTAGTAGTTTTGGAAAGCTAGTCATGTCTTAATACGGCCTTGGCTGACGCAGGATTTCCTATCAACCACAGAACCAACTGCTAAATATGAAGCCACCTGTATGTAGACCTAGTCAAATTCTGCAAAGATTGTGATGACTGACAACTCGAGCGGCTCGACATGATTTTTTTTGGAATACCAAAAGCATGGATGACTGTGCGGTACGCCAATTTTCTTGGGGTCATCGAACGGATTGACTCGCTGATGGTTCACTAGCCTGAGCGTGTTGCCTGAAAAGAGTCGACTCGCGGACAACAGGCAGACTGCCACTTGGGATTCGCACCCCCCACGGACAGAAAGCATGTCGCACATTCCCGATGTTCACCGAAACAGAGCAACGGGAGCTTGTGGGCGACCATGCCGAGGCACGCATGGAAGGTGATTGTTGGTAAGCAAACAGCGCAAATATTTTTTGAGCTTCAAGCCGTAAACGAGATTACGTCCTCAAACGATTTCAAATGTTCTCTTCGTTGGCAGTATTCTCGGAAGCCGCACACATCACTACCGTTGTCCACATCTGGCGTGCATGGGAAAGCAGGCCGAAAGATGTCGGGAACAGTCGAAATAACCTTCGAGGCGGAGTCCGTGAAGCGTATGGCGACGCTTGTGGCTCGTGCACAGTGCTCCCGCTGGTATCCGGCGGTCTTAGTTGTTAACCAGATCCGCCAAGTCAGACAAGGATCGCGGCTCGTCCGTAAGCTTACGATTCATCCGCAAGATGCCCTGCCGATCAGTTAAATCCCAGGGACTTGCGTCATCTTTTTAGGGTAGCGCTGACGAATTTTTCGCAGTGTTGGCAGCTAATCAGAGCGGCAGGCATTTCGATAGTATGCTCGAACTAGTCGTGACGACGACCGAAATTCACTGTGTTCCTGGATCAAGATGGAGTTGCAATGCCGGGCCGAGCGCTCTCTCTGACCCATTTATGAAGAACTTCGAATCTAGAAGTCTTCTGGTTTAGGTGCTTGAATGCTCGTATCTGCCCCGGTTTGGGACCAGATCTTAAAATTGATTGGAGTTGATATTTCTTTCCTCGTGCACTCATGATGCAAGCTTGGGCGCCAAACGCGATGAGAACATTGACGCCGGCAGCGACGGAGCCCACGTACGTCGACCATCTGTTTCAACTCAATCAACAGTATGGCGATGTTCGCGGGCGCTGCGAAGAGTGGGACGTAGGAGGTGCTTGTGAAGGATTAGAGCCAACGAGGCTTTCCAGTCGGAATTTCGGGCTGTGACGGAGCAGCCCAAGCTGCCGGGCCGCTGGAAGACACGTTGCGTGACGGCGAGCTCAATGATGAGGAAGGAGCCCGTACCCGCTGTGGATATTTCGTATCGTCGAGGTGTGGTTGACTTGTCTAATCCCTAAAAGAAATCTGTTGCTTCAGTTGCCCCAGTTGTGCCCTCCGCATCTTGCACGGCCACAACCCAAACCTCAGACCTGTGGCTTGATTGAGATGACTAATAATGTGGCGTTTCGGTCCAGTATCCGGAGCGGAATTCTCTTGGCAAATCTTGGCACACTCACACCGCACTCCTTACTACCACCTCTCCTATGTCGTCCTGTGGTCCGGCCTTTTGCAAATCCCGCCGCCTCCACCATCAGTCTGCCATCCTATCTGAGCAAAGAGCAACGACAAGAAATGATCGCCCAACTCCCACTTTTGCTTTTCCTCAGGCACAGTGTGACACTGCCTCTTCATGCAACGACTCCGTCAGCATCCGTCCAAATTCGACCGCTGGTCCTCTGCCGCCGCTCCGCCCTCTCGGGCCACGCCACCTCCGCATCCCGTCGCGCCCTGTCAAGTCCGAGGCCCGCCCGTCTCTGCCACCCTGCCACAAGCCCATAACCACCGCGCTCGAGGCTCGCCATGACTTGCAAGCTGAGCGAATGCCAAAACAAGCAAAACAAGCAAAACAGAGCCTTAAGACTTGGGGCCTGGCATGAGTGGGTTTTCACGATCCCATCTCATTTCCTTTCGCCAGCCTGCCATCGCGCCCCTACTTGTCACCATTCTACCTATCATTCTGATTGTGCTACACAGTGACAGCAAGGACCGGAGCGTCCACCGGCCGGATGCGCCAATCCCGGCCCATGCATCCCAGTTGCGGCCTCCCGACGTCGTCACCCGGCATTTTCATCCAGCCAACCGAACCGCCATCCCTCGCACCACCAACACCAGGCGTCCTGGGCTGGAAGGCTGGAAGGCCGGATCACAGGCTGGCACGCTGTTTCGTTCTTCATTGTTGATGCGTGGATTGGCCTCGCGCCTTGGTGGCTGCGGCAGCTCGTGCGCTCAAACAGCCCGGCCCCTCAGCTCGGGGCAGGCAGGGGCCGGAGTGGCAGCGAACGCTGACAGGCGACGGCGAGTGAGCGGGCGGGCGATGCCGTTTCGCATACCATATCTTGTTTCAACATTTAGTCACTTCATCTGTGGTCACCCCGTTGTGAGTGCCTTCAAACGGCGCGTGCGGGCGTGGAGGCGCTGCTTCATGTTGACCAGAGACGATGTGATGACCACGGAGGCACGTTTCCAGGCACGCTGTCGTGGATATGCTTGTTGTTGCTTTTAGTAGTTACCAAGACAAAGCGCTGCGGTGCAGCAGTCAGCAGTCTTTTATCCGGTAGGCAGGGTACCTGGAATGGGTGAGATTGAGAGGCGCAAAGGTAGGTCGGTAGGTGAAGTGGAGTAGGGAGGAGTCGCTAACCCAATTCGTCCACTCGAGAGTTGGGGTGCAGCGACTGCATGCGTTCTCCTCCTCTGCAGGCTGACAGACGGCGTCGACGTGGGCGCCTCCTCGTGACCAACTGACGGGCGCTACATATGTACCCGTGAGCAAGTCTCTTGGCCGAGCTGGAGGATCGCGTGGAATGTGCGGACACGCGGCGACGCGTGGCGGATCGATTTCTAGTACTTCTGTGCGAGCTAACAACATGACATTTGAATTGTATAGTTGAATTGAAGGAGCAGGAGTTGCGTACCATGTCGACGCACACGGAAAACAGTTGGATTTCTGGGCAACGTCTTGACCCCAAACACACCAAGCAGAACCCAAGGCGAAAACGAAAGGCCGAGCCACTAGTAGTCAGCAACGAATATAGCAAAGCCTAACTGCAAGACGTGCACGGCGAGAACTCCCACGTCCTGTGTTTTAAAGGCAGGAAGCATCGGGTTCTTGTGTGTAGCTACAGGGAGCATCCAGACGTCTGCACACTTCACGCGTATATAAACGCAGCGATAAGCCGTATCTAGGTTGCTGTGTCTGCTCGACATACCAAAAACATCTGGGGCCTCATGTGCGCGCCCGCGCTCTCGCTTAACCCGCCATGCCCCCAACACCTCTCACGTTCGCAGAGCCCACAGTAACGTCGCTCTTAGTGCCTGCACTTCAGAGTCGAGCAGAGGGCGCTTTCACGCCCCCTTCCTAGCACAACTCCCTCTACCAGCGGCGAGTGCCCAAGTTTTTAGGCGTCAAGGCCGCAGATGCTCCCAATGCTCGCCATTGCACACACACGCGCATCTTGACTTTTTGTTTGGTTCGACAGCAATTCCTTTTCTTTGGCTCCGACCACCGTCACTCCCCCCACCAAAGACGAACAATACGAAAAGCAGGTTGTTCCATCAAGACAGAAACACACACACACACACACACACACACACACACACCACACCACAATCGGGCACATCAATAGCACGTATCGTCAGTCCCACCGGAAGCCGACCGCCAACGTATAAATGTGAAAGAAGAAAAGAGCTTCGATTCAAGGAGCTCGTTGTGGAGAACACATTGGAAGTGGACAGAGCAAAAACATGATATGGATGCTAAAGACATGTTTCACCCGCACACCAAAGCCCCGATGAATTTGACGTGGATACGACCGGCATCTGACCACACACTCGATGCCGTCAAAATAAGAAGCCGAAGCCAAAGCCAAAGCCAAAGCGCTCCATTAGTGCGTTTGTGTTGAGCTGAAAAGCACGTAGAGCACGGACAAAGAAACATGGGTGTTTCGCAGTGAGAAAGGAAGATGGGAAGTAGCAGGCGACACCAAAAGTGAAGACGATTCAAAGGACACGCAAAATGCCAGGTGTGGTCGTCCGCAGACACAGATATCATGGCGCATAAGCAGACAGGCGACTGCCAACAACAAAACCAAATTTCCTCTCCCCTTTCCTCCGCCAATAACATGATACCAACGAAGAAACGCCACCCCAACAGTGACATGACAGTACGTATTGGGAAATGTTTGTGAATCCGATCCAGGGTCCCGCTCAAACGCATCTCAGAATGCAGTGCAGCTAAAAGTGTGAAAAAAGAAAATAGTGTGCGTAGACGTAATCATTCTCGTGTCGCGCGAATCCACGTGTTCATTCTTTCCATTTTTGGTTTCATTCATCACTCGTTTCCCCTTTACGCTACGAGCGATTGCAGGTTCGACTGGTGTTGTTGTTGTCCTTGACCGCCCTGTTGCTCCGAGCGCGGCTTGCTAGATGGCCCGCTCGCGTCGGGCCCATCCCGCCGCTGCTCCTGTCCCAAGCCGTGACCGCCTTGGTGCTCAAACATCTGAGACGGTTGGCCACCGTGCTGTGGTTGAACGGCATCCAGTAGCCGCTCTTCCACTTGCCCGTCAACAGAGGTCGTGTCCATCCTGCTTTCCCCAGGGGCTGAAGAGTGTCTCTCTTGCCTCGGGGGGTCGGCATGTGATGATTGCGGTGTCGCGTGGCCCGGGTGGCCTTCTGTGCCGCCCATCCTGGCATCGTGCCCTTGACCCACGCTCGCAACCGACGCAGAGGGTGACGCAGAGGTCGGGCTGGCCAGGCTCTGCCTCATTACCGCACCTGAGTAGCCGGCCATTTCAACGTCTGAGTGGCTTTGCTCGCCCTCGCCGACTTGGCTCATGCGAAGCTCAGGCTCTCGAACCTCTTTCCACGAGCACTTGGCGTGTTTCTTGGTACATCCCATGCATGCTGTCAGGTTCTTGAGACAATCCATGTGCAGTCTCCTGCAACGGTCACACGGGGGCAAAATCCGTTCTCCTTTTGAAAGACTCTCCATGCGAGCAACCATTTCGGCCTTGAAAGGGCCACCGTCGTCCTTTTCGGTCGATTGGGGTAACGCGGTGCCAGCCCGCTGTCCATATGACAGGAGGTTTGCTGGCGTGCTTGGAGTAGGGATCGGCGACGCGTTTGAGAGAAGCAGCTGTGAGTATTCTGCTTCGGTATAGGGCAGTCCGTTTGAAGCAGCAGGTCCAGCGGTCGCACTGGTAGGCCTCACCGCTTTTGCCCCCGATGAGGACTGACCGCCCGCGGAGACTAGACTTGCACCAGAGCCGCGCCGCAGGCTTTCGCCGTTTGAGCTCGGCTGACCGCGGCGATCGCTGACCGTGGTGAATTTACTCAAGAGGTCGGAATGAGTGGCGGGCGAGGCGCCGTTTCTCCCTGCTTCTGGGCCGTTGGACTCAGGTGGTGGCCTCGAGTTGACGGCCACGAAGCTGCCTTGGCTGGGTGATTTGTTCAATGCAGCCAACGCAGCACTCGCGTTCTGGCCGAGTCCGTTCATAAGTGCGACGTTGGAAGGGCTGGACGCGCGCACAGCGGCGGGAGTGTTGGTGGCACGTCGATCGAGAATTGCCTGCTTTCGGCCCTTGAGGCGATGGTTTAGTTGACGCGTGCGCGCTGCGACTGTCTGATGTTAGCAGTGAGGTTGGCGGCCGGCTCTTTGCGCATCAACTGACCTTGGTCAGCCAATTGGCAGACTTGAGCCAAGTTCTTCTCCAAGATTTCCAGGGTACCGAGTTCCTTCTCTTCATCCTCGACGATTGGTTGCGGCGGAATCATCTTCTGAGGTATGCCGCTGCTGATCAAGACA
>JAIFKG010001123.1:0-30460 GCA_020351975.1 Phyllosticta ampelicida | reverse complement strand
TCATACTCTTGCCCCTCCTCCTCCTCTTCCGCCCTTGCCCGCAATCCGTATACGTCCAGGGAGGGGCCCGAGTTTTAAAGTTTTGCTACATTCCATCCCGCTCCCGCCCTCTCAGTCCTCAAGCCTACCCGATAAACGCACAACCCCAAACCCGCTGCCATACCACAAAGTTTAACTGGTGGGCTGTTATCCTCCCGTCATGCCTCCTTCTCCGCCCCACTCCTGCTTTGTCCCTCTCCCTTTCTCTATCCCCTCCAACCATACATACCTCGCACCCCCTAAAAAGTCCGCCCAAACGACCCAACGTCCTCCACTAAGCGGTCCCCAACCTAAGAGTTCACCGGCCTTGAGATGGTGGTATTGAGGAATGGGGAGAGAGAGAGAGAGAGAACGCGCGCGTAGGTCGGGGCGTGACGGGAGTACGCATCACTTGAGCGCGTGCCGATCCGAGCAGCTGGTCGCCAAGCCTAACGCCGTTTCGAGCAGCGACGTCGTTTGTGTTTACATGCAGTATCAGGAGTGGTCTAACGTGGCATCGGCTTCGTCGGGTGCGGGCGCGACTGCGACGGCGCAGGGGAGCCTTTGATCACGCCGTGTATTTCGGACCACGGGTATTCCGAGTCGTCGTTAGACGACAATTCCAGACCCCAAATATGGCTTGCCAAAGAGCACGTTGGGTGTTGCAGTTGCGGTAATAGTAGGTGAAAGCTGAGAAATGGTGTGTGGACAGAACCGCGTGATGAGCTAGACTTGCAGACTGGCCCGGGATTCGAAGCAAACCCTCTGCCTCCATCTTCTTCTTCCTCCTCCTATTCTTCCTTTGCGTTCTTCCAATCTTCTCGAGTCGACGGCCCCTCTTCGCCCGCCGTCACTCTGCACCTGCATTCCGCTCGCGCGCTCCTCTTCCAGTTTGGGTCAACGAGAGAGAAGGAGAGTCAATCCAACTTCCAAAAATACGATACACAGCAGCGCACTCATTGGGAGTTCCGACCCGTTGCTCCCGTTCCGCCATTGACAGGGTCCCGTTTTAGCTTTCATTCTCTTTCGCTCCAACAAAACTTCAGCTTGCTGCTGATACTCGCATATCTGGATGATTGATTGACCAACCTTCCATATAGACAGACCCGCTTCGGCAACTCTTCACCGCAGAGTACTCTTGTTCTCATCCGGCTGGCCTTCACTCAGCTCCAATGCCTCACGTCCTATCCACTGCCCACGCTCCCAGCCTCCTCCTCCGCCCCTCCCTCACTTTCTGCTCACCCCGACACTGCCGGCAAACATCTCGCCAACCAAAAACAAGGGCTCCTTGTTCGAAAAGTTGGGAATGTCGGGCACGAGCTGCTGCGCTGCCACGGCGATGCAGTCGTCCCACGACTTGCGGTCGGGGAACTCGAGCAGGCACATGACGGTGTAGGGAGGGTTGTCGTTTTGGGGGCCCACAGCGACGATCCTGGTACATCATAAGTATGTGTGTTTGTCAGGTGTGTAGACTGTGATTCCCGTTTTGCTTTTTCCCTTTTTCCGTTCCATTCATGGTTTGGCAGAGGTTTTAGGGAGGGGGCGGGGGTAGACGAGGGGGAAAGAAGGCCTACTTCAGAGCGCGGTACCCAATCAAGCCGTGCGGGCGCCACACCTTCTCGGCCAACGGCATGTGCACCTGCAAGTAGTGGTCGTAGTCGAAGGTGGCGTCGGAGACGTTTGGGTAGACGACTTGAACGATAAAGGGCGCCATCGTGTCTGTGGTGTTGTCGAGGTCGGGACTCGGTGGTGTAGGTGGTGTTGTGGCACGCCGATGTCCTCCCTTATAACTTTTTTCTTCTGGGAAAGCAGCCAAGAAAACGGGGCTGCAGGTTTTCAATCTGCCGTTCGTGTTTGGGTGCCGAGAAAGAGAAAGTGTGGACGAGTGAAGTGGCTAAATTGGGGGTGAAACGGAGAAGGCGAGTGCGTTTTAAATATCGCGTTACGGCGAGGCAGGATACTCTGGACCTGTTCTGACGTAGCTTTTCGCCCGCTTCTCAAGTAGGCCATTCTTGAATTGAATTTTCCGTCCTCCGCTTCGAAAGCGGTTTGACTTTTTTTCAATTGCTTTTTCTTGTTGCCGTTCTCTATCCGAAGGGCTCTTTCCGGCACTTGGATGCCTGGTTAGACATAGAAGTAAACGGACAATCACACCTTGTGGGGCCTGATGGAACTGTTGGATAAGGGGCCAAGTTTGCTCTTACGTTGTAAGGTCGCAGGGAGAGCACTGAAACTGCTCGTCAGCCCCCCAGCGACGACGTAGAAGGTTGGCATGAAGAGACTGCTCCATTCTCAACTCAAGACAAGAGAGATCCGGTTCTGAGAATCAAAGTTTAGCGCAGGGAAGCTTTCTTTCCAAATCCAGGTCTTCGGTCGTTATTCACAGTGAGCATGCGCCAAGAGAAGGAGATAAGGTTAGGTATGACGAGCCATTGCGTCACAGACTCCTCGATTCAGTTGTGTTGGTATGCCTGCCGTTGGGGGTAGGAAGTGCCCTCATACTTTTGCGCGATATCTGTCTGTCTACGGATTTTAAGCACGTCTCTCACTCGTCGGACTCTGATCATGGGCCTGTCAGGCCACCCGCCAAAAATTATAAAGAATTGAGGGGAGAAGGAAAACATGATAACTCATATCGTCATGTATGTTGAAGTAGACGTT
Source organism: Phyllosticta ampelicida (assembly GCA_020351975.1). Classification (NCBI taxonomy): domain Eukaryota; kingdom Fungi; phylum Ascomycota; class Dothideomycetes; order Botryosphaeriales; family Phyllostictaceae; genus Phyllosticta; species Phyllosticta ampelicida. The sequence continues at coordinate 27,781 of JAIFKG010001123.1, read as the reverse complement.
CAGTCATGCCGTCCATCTCCTTGCCTTGCGTATGCCAGTGTTGAAGTTCAAATCCTTTGCTAGTCAGATCTCTGTCGGCGTAGATATGGAGAACCCCTCCTTGTTGAACCATGTGTAGCCCTCCAGCCTGTCCGTCCTTGTTTCGTGCCATGGTGTTGATAGGGTATGTAGATAGATGAGTATGTTGAATCAGCCGTTGATACAGCTGCTCGTTGCAAGTCGGCCGGCTTCACTAGCCATTACCACACCGTATATTTTTGTTGAAAAAGGGTAATGCCTCCAAAAACGCCGACGCTGTGTGCAACGCCAAATTCTGATAGACTGCTTTGAACGTGTTGAAATCGTTATGTTCGTCGAGATTGTGTTTTTGTTTTTTTTGTTTAATTGGCAACGGGCATAGCAGTGCCGTTGGTCTTGGCGGAGGTTGACTCGCCGTTTGTCCTCGCGCCAGGGATGTTGTGGGCTGATCCGTTGGTGTCAGGCTTCTGGACAACGCCATCGGGCTGCGCGCCGTTGAGACCGTTTTCACCGGTGATGGCGATTTCCTTATCCAAGTCAGGGGCTTGCAAGCCCTCGAACAGCAAGAAGATGCCGTTGGCGACGTGGAAGTCATTGTGAACTAGACCGATGGTCAGTCATCTGCGCCTCTTCTGTCAACATTTAACTTACCAATATTGACAAGGTACCACGAGTCCATGACACTCTCAATCAAGTGTCTCGAGGGGCTCGCAGCAGGGAAGCACTTGGCCCAGTCTTGTCCCAGGCGGTAAAACTCGTCCTTCCAGGCAAGGAAGCTAACGGTCTCGACAATGGTTGGCTGGACTATCTCCTTGCCAGGGAATATACCCCAGGTCACCGCGTTGGGCCCATCAGGGGGTGCGTTGGTCTTCAAGTCTCCGTGCTTGTTGACGGCGTAATAAGTCATTTCTGGGTCGCGCTCGATCCTCGTGATCAATTCGGCAATGAGCTCCGGCGAGATCAGGACTTCGAGGTACGCCTTTTGGTACACGTAGCCGTTGCGAGGGCCCCATCCATGAGTAGGATGCGAAGACTTGGCTCCATTAACAGCAGGCTGCGAGTTGATGGTCAACAGACCCCGTTTGTTGAGGGCAACCAAGTCGTCCTTGAGCTCGTCTGCCTCGGCCGTGATAGGCTGCTCGCTCCAAGGTAGGCTGTCCAGCTTCCGCTCCATGTACTTGACGAACACATCGGCTATGTCCTGAACCGACTTGGGGCTGCCCCAGAGCTTGATGTTTTGCTCGTTGGTGCCCCTCAATCCAATGCCGTACTGGTCGAGCTCACCAAATGCTGGCGATCGCGAATCGCCCCAGCGCCCGTTGGGAAACTCGTCCCAGTCTTGAGTGCGAACGACGTATGACCGGTTGCGGTTTCTCCAGAAAATAGGACGCACGTTCTCCTCGCGCCGGCCAGGAGCCAGAGACTGGCGCCACGGGAGAGGTTTCTCGATGGGGCTCTGGACGTCCGGAGTGAGACCGAGGTCTTCGAGCACCATTCGCGTTGATTGGGCCAGGTTCATGGTGTAGCTACAAAATTAGCAGAATTCTGGCAATGACTCGTTCGCCCACTTACAAATGCAAATGCATGATGCCGGCTTCAATTAGGCAACGGCACATTTCCGAGATCAAATTCTTGCCCACCTCGCGGACCTCGGCGTCATCGTTCTTGACTGGCTCCAGGGCTTCGAGCCACGCAGGGGGAATATGGCACTTGGTCCAGCTGGCTCGCCTCATGAAAGCGGCGTAGGTGTGGATTGGCATGATGCCGGGGATGATGGGGACGGTAATGCCTTTGGCGCGCACTTTTTGCACCCAGTCGAGAAAAATGTCCACGTCGTAAAACATTTGGGTCACGATGAAAGTACCCCCAGCATCGACCTTTTCCTTGAGGTGTTCAAGGAGCAAGTCTGGGTTATCATTGTCGTCGCAGCCCTCGGAGTATCCAGCAACGCCAATGTCAAAGTGGTTGCCATATTGATCCCTGATGTACTTGACCAGGTCCTTTGCGTACCTGAAGCCCCCAGCAGTAGCCTCCCACTTCTCCTGTTCTCTTGGCGGGTCTCCTCTGAGCGCAAGAATGTTCTTGCAACCGGCAGAGTACGCCTGCTTCAAGGCTTCATCCAGCTTGGACTTTTCCATGTCGGTGCAAGTCAAGTGCATGCAAGTCTCGAGACCGTACACCGACTGCGCCACCTTGACCATTTCGCAAGTCAAGTGCGAGTTGCGACCGCCAGCGCCCCAGGTTATGTCTATGAATGTCGGCCCCAGGCCGTGCATGCGATCCATGCGGTCATACAGGTTCTGGACACCTTGAGCGGTTTTTGGAGGGAAAAATTCGAAGGAAAATGACGGTTTGCCATTTTTGTGGTTTTCGGCCAATTTCTGAGAGATGTGCATGATTGCGAGCAACACGAGGGCCGGCTAGGCGGCAAAACTGGGTTGAGAAGTTGAGAAGAAGAAGAACAAGAACAAGAAGAAGAAGCTGTGGCGAGGGTTAGCGGCATGCAGGGTATAATGGTTAGAGGTTGAGAGACAATAGCAAGGACGGCGTACGGTAGACCAAGCTCTGGGAACAGACTGTCCTCCACCAGGCCAATTGCTTGCTATCCGAAATATCTAACGCGGGCCCAACGGTCGGCGAGCTCGCGCGGCATAAACCACGGAATGCAGGGCGTTAGCAGGCGCAGGAATGAGGAAGAAGAAGTAGTGACGCGAGAAAACTGAGTGTGGATCGGAGTCGGGGTGGTCAAAGGCAGCGGGTGTAGGGGCCAGCCACCACACCAGGACACAAAAGTGCCCGCGCGACCGGCGCACGGCTGCAACATGGGAACCCAACCATTTTCCTACCCGTGACGCCGTCACGACTTTGACTACTCGCCGACCCTCCCTCTCGTCCATTGCGCGCCGGGCCATTTGACTTGCCACCATGCAGCGCCAACGCCGCCGTCTTCTCGTCGACCCGCCGACTTCGCTCGCGCTCGCGCTCGCTGCAGCTCGGCTTGCCGCTTGAGGCATCCCACGTTCTACGCGGGGCCCCTCACTTCGTTGACACCGGCAGCGCCATGTAACATGACGGTAGCTGAGGTGTACGAGTATATACCTCGTCCAAGCCGCTGCGGCTCTGTCTTCCAGATCGTCCTCCTATTCCCGTCCTCCCGCTCGCCATGTCCGTCGCATCGCGCCCACGCCGCCTCGTCGGCACCAGTCTCAAAATGTACTTCGACCTCCCCCGCACACTCTCCTACGTCAAGGGCGTCGCAGACATGTCATCGCTCGCACAGGCCAACAGTGTCGACCTGTTTGTCATTCCCGACTTTGTCTCTCTCGTCGAATCCCGCCGCCTCTTGGAAAACACTTCAGCAGTGCTTGGCGCACAGGATGCCTTTTGGGAATCTACTGGGCCATATACGGGCGAAGTATCACCGCTGGTTCTACAGCAGGCCGGCGTCAAGATTGTGGAACTGGGACACGCTGAAAGGAGGAGGATCTTTGGTGAGACGGACGAGCACGTTGCGAACAAGGCAAAGGCCGCCGTGCAACACGGATTGATACCGCTGGTGTGCGTCGGCGAGAGGACGCACAGCGCTATCGCTTCGGCAGCTGTAGGCGCAGCTATCGAAGAGTGTCGTCCTCAGGTACTATCCGTGCTGGCGGCCGTACCTGACGACGCTGAGGTCATCCTGGCCTACGAACCGGTTTGGGCGATTGGCGCCGCAGAGCCAGCCGATGCAGACCACGTTGTCAATGTGACAAAAGCATTGCGAAATCTGGCTCTAGGGAGAAAAGGCACAACAAGGATTCTCTACGGTGGCAGTGCTGGCCCAGGAACATTTGCAAAACTTGCAGACGGAGTCGATGGTCTGTTTCTGGGACGATTTGCTCATGACCTGGCAAATCTGCGCCAGGTCATTACGGAAATCGGTCAATCTTGAAGACGATTGCTCGCAGAAGAGCAGAGCATAGCGCCGGTTGGATAGCATGACATGACGCATTTCAACACCTTTGCCCCTGGTCCCTTGATCCAAACAGCCGTAAGGTTCACAGCAGCTGCGGGGAATTAGCCGTGAAGCGGCACGCCAGTTCGATTGGCGATGCGTGGCAAGACCTCAGTCAGCTCCATACATGCGACGCTTAGAAATCTACCCAATTGACTTATACTCCAAGTTCATAAATCATGCTTCGCACATCAACAACCCCTCTTCGCCCAAGGACTGTGACAAGAGTGATTACGTCATTTCGCTCCCCCCTTTCTCTGCGACATCCTGTGCCCGGCAACTTCTCGGCAACTTCGACAACGTCACGTACAGGCCTCATCAAGTGAGTGGGACAGAAATGGCAGAGGTTCACTGACATCTCATGTCTAATCAGCTCATTCCGACATAAATCGAAAATGGTCGACGCTACTACGAACCCGCTCTCAGGTCTTTGGAAGCCGAATCATCTTGAGAAGCTTTGGTATGGATCGAACTCGGTTGAGAAGCATCTAACAGAGTCACTTCCAAGCGACTCATCGAGGGTTTTCATCATCACTGGATCCTCGCTGGCCACCAAGACGCCCTTGGTCAAACAAGTGGAGAGTGTGCTTGGCTCAAAGCATGCTGGAACGATTGCCAATATCAAGCAACATGCTCCCATCGCCCAGCTCAACGAAGCGACTGAAGTGATTCTGAAAGATTCCAAAATCGACACCCTGGTGTCTATTGGAGGTGGAAGTCCAATAGACACTGCCAAAGCCATTTCCTACAGGGTACATGAGCGAGTGGGGAAGTATCTCTATCATATAGCCATTCCCACCACTCTGAGCGCTGCCGAATGCACCTATAATGCAGGCTTGACGCAAGAAGATGGAGTGAAGACGGCAGTTGGACATCCTGAGTTGGTTCCTCACGGTAAGAAAACACCACATGGTGTACTCCTGTGGCCTCTAACGCACAACAGCCATCATCTACGACTCGAAATTCGCCTTGGAAACGCCCCCAAAACTTTTGCTCTCAACTGGATTTCGTGCTTTGGACCACGCTATGGAATCAATGTACCATCCGACTGCAACAGAAGTACCTGCGAGGCAAATGTGTCTGTCAGCTGCATCCAGCCTATTCATCAATCTCCCCAAGTACAAGAAGGACTCCAAAAATGAGCATGTCATAACTCAACTGCAGTTGGCATCTTTTGCGTCTCTTGGCTTTCTCGGGACCAATTTGAAAGGGGGGCTGGGCTTGTCGCACGCGCTGGGCTATGCTCTTGGAAGCCCATATTCGATCCCGCATGGCATCACTTCTTGTCTGACCCTTGGACATGTCATCAATCTCAAGGCTCAAGAACCCGAAGCTGCTGCGCAGATCGCGAGAATGGCGCCGTTCGTTGGGCTTGTAAGGACCGGCAATGATCAATTGGACGCCACGGCGGTGGGGGACGCGATTTTGGAGCTGGTGGAAATTGTTGGCCTCAAGACAAGCCTGAAGGCGTACAACGTCGGCGAGGATCAGCTTCCAATCATCGTCCAGAGGGCAACGCGCCAAGAGCAGGGACCGCTTTACGACAAGATTGCAGAACTCGTCAAGGGGCTGTACTGATTAGCTACCTCTCAGTGAGAATGCCAATCGTTCTCCAGATTTGACGCCGCGAGCTAAAGTATTGGACCCAGTCAACCTCGCTTCCCCCCCTCACGATGGAGACGAGTTCTCACTCGCCGAACCGATAGAGGTAAGCTAATTGTAAATCCCCATTCCAGGACAGTGCATCAAGTCTCGAGACTTGAGCGTGGAAGGCGCCTTGATATGTTGCGCATTACCGCCGCGTGGATCCCGATGCTCGATTGCTTCGCAACAGACGATCAGAACACAGACCATGGCGGACGCCACATGCTCAGAACGGGAAGCCCAGCCGGGCAACCGGTCGGCCCCATTGAGTGACCACATGTGTCTATTTGCAGACTAGGCTGCCCCACGGGATCCTCAGCCAGTCTCGTCCGTCAGATGCATGCTGCCAGGTCTTTGGATACCTTAACTTCACTTCAGCCTTGCGAAGGGTCAGCCACAACTGTGCAACAGCTTTAAGTTTTCCTTTGCTGTTCATGACTTGGTAATTTTCGAAAGCGGTAGTTGAAGTCAGCATTGCAGGAGTAACTGCCAAATGAAACGTTCCGTTGATATGGCTCTGGTACGAAGAGCGGTAAGTTGACATCTCTTAAGGATGAAACCAGCATCGAGTGCACTATTGCTAGGACATCTTGCGAACAAGTCCAAGTCTCTCTATACGAGCACCGGCAGGCCGGAGTGCATTCTCCGCGCTGCTGGTGTGACCGAGATAGGCTACAGTAACTACTGCGTTTGGTTGTATTCCGCGTCGATAAGGGCTATCTGCATGCAGGCGAAGCAGCGACTGCTCACCACCACATGACAGCTTTCCCCTCGCCAGATCGAAGGTCCTCGCGCGCCAGAAACCTCATGGCCAATCGAAACGTCTAAATTCCAGAAGCTGCCGCCGACCAGGGTCGAGAGCCGACTCAAAACCTGGTGAGCACCTATGACAGTGGTTGACTGGGATGCGTGGTGATTTCACCATCGATGATCAGACAGCCTGCTGCGCTCAGCACCCCTCGCGCCCGAGCTCAACCCTGTCGAACTGCTGAATCCCTTGTTGGGGTCATACAAATCTTCGTCGAATTCCCGAATAAAATCCTTAGCTGGGGTTTGCCCAGGATTCGATCTTTCTTAGCCCCGCGCGCAACGAATGCTCCTGCAAGGGGATCAGAATTGGTTCGGCCGATGCAATTTGCACCTTTTCTGGCTATGGATGGAAGCAATGTTGCATTGTATCAGCCTTTCAAAGCAGAAAGTCAACGTCTTGTGCTAAAGCCACCAACCACCAACTACTTGTGCTTAAGTACAGCAATACACCTGTGCGGGTACCACTGTCGGCTTGGAGCGCCATCTCACCTTCAGCCCTACCAGATCAAGCTTCGTCCGGCGAGAATTGCCATGCGCGGATGACAATCACTGAAGAGCGCCCCAAGCCAGGCACATATCAGTTGGTGATGGTTGCTTACACAGGCCAATTGCCCTAATCGCATGGCCCGGAGAAGAGCCCTCGCCTGTCTTGGCCAGCGACATGCCGAACATAGCAAGCCCTGAAGAAGACGATCATCCTGCAAGGCTGACGCTGCTCTCATCGTGGTCGTTTAGACTTGCCGAGTGAAGCTCGTGCCCTTCGAACCCACGTTGACGTCTCTCCATGAGCGGGCCGCAGCCGTGTGGCTTTGGAACCCAATCACCTCTCCACTTGGCCTCATCATATGCCTCGCAGTGCAACCAAAGTTCCCTGCTCAGGTAACCTCTGCGCCAGCACACAGCGACAGTAGCAGTGTGCCGGTCTTGAGCGAAGCTTCCAACTGCATGGCGCTGGAGTTTAGCCCGCATTTCCACGGCCGTCCACGCCGCTCGGCTTGCCGCTTGAGGCCCCCGCTGGTGGAGTGGCTCTGAATATCCTTCGCTCCGGCAACATTGCCAAGTAATGTGGAGACCAAGCCTTATGAAATCCATACCGCCTTCAGGGTAATTCCGAGCCTCGACGCGTAGACATGTGGGATCATTTAAGTTTACTTCGATCCCTCGTGCGCGGTTCCTGACGACACACCACCTTTGAGAACTTGACCGATCAAGCCCGTTTTGGGAAAGCCGCCAAGACTGCCCTCGAACCAATCTTCCGGCCCATATCTCCAACAGCCTTGCAACCAATATTTAGCCCGAGTCTCTGGGAGGAGCAGCGATAGCCTGCTCTCTGGATTCACCTCTCATAAGCTTCGCTGTTTGTTAAAGGTTATGGAGGGGCAACGGCTCGATTATTGGATACCTCAGCAAGAGTACTACCCAGCTCCAACAAAGGCCTCCTACGATTACACCCCTGACGCTGCTAGCGTCCCCAGCCTCAGCGCTTCACCTGTACGTCCATCCTCAACTAGTTGTCCCAGTTCTTGCGTCTTCTTTCCGTCGGTTCTTCTATTCATGATTAGGCGTCTCAACTTACGAAGAAAAAGACATCAACCACCCTTGACGTTCCAACGCCCAACGCACCGTCTGCGCACCACTATCACCAGCAGCAATACTTTCCAAATCCCGCCTCTCCATTCCATGGCAACATCTCGTATCAGTCCAACCTCTCCGTCCCGCCTAGCGAATTCGGCTCCGCCGAAGATGTCACAAGTCCATGTTTTAGTCCTGGTCGCAACAGCGAGATGGAGCTGAGCTATGCGAACTTCCCACATGAATATCAAGCATTCCAGCGAGTGTCTGTCCCAACACAGCAAAATCTTGGACAACAGGCTACGTGGAGCGTGAATGGAGTTGGTATCCCGACTGAGCGAACGCATACAACGAGCGGAGTGAGTTTTGCACATGGGATGACCCTTGAATCATTGCGCCAGAATTATATCTCGCACGCTCCATGACTAACACTGTCCAGCGTCGACGGGCACAAAATCGTGCCGCTCAACGTGCCTTCCGCGAACGCAAAGAAAAGCACGCCCGCGACCTGGAGGCCCAACTCGCCATGCTCTCCGAAAAGTACTCCAAGCTCGAGACGTCCCATGTCGAGCTCACATCCGCCTACGAAAAATTGCGCCGAGTGATTCACCTCCTGACGTCGGACGAGCAACTCGAGTCGGGCTACGTGTCGCCTCTCGATGAAGACGCGCTGTTCAAGGACACATACGTCAACGTCACGGGCGAAGACTTTGCCGACAGGGCCGGTGAGGGAAAGGCGGCGGCGGCGGCGGCGCTGAGGCGGGTGATTGGGAGTGTCGTCGAAGCGGGGCAACAGGGAAACGGCAGTGGTGGCAGCGCGTTTCACGGACGAGACGGCGAGCGGGTGCGCAAGCTGGTCGAGATGCTGAACGGTGAGATGGCAGCTGGCAGCGGGGGCGTGGCGGGGGGCGGATCGAACGACGCGGCGGCCGGAGGCAGTGGGAAGGGCGGCATTAAGTGCGAGGTGTGATCCACTGCTGCTTCACACTGTGCTCTCTCCTACCATACTCGACTCCTGCACAGGCATGTATTGAATTAGGTGGCATGGCAGGGGCCGGTCCTCGCCATCTCTACGCTGGTGTGAAGCTACTACCATGCCAATCCAGGTGGGCGTATGCGGACTTCCATCTATTATTCTTGTTGATGCAGCGCGAAAAATTTGACATTCCCGTTCTAGGACGTTCTTTGGACACTGTTTTCACTCCCCCTGGATCACCTTTCTTACCTGACAGCGGGCTTGGTTGGGGTTTGATGGCACCCAGAAGCTGGATATGAGCCAGGCGTCTGGTTTCAGTAACCTCATGAATGATGGGGTTCCTTGTGTTTATCTTTCCCTTCTTGCTTTTCAACACTCGTTCTACTTTTTATAAAAGTCTTACCTACTAATACACTTGCAATCATGACGCACCGCAGTACACTGATGAAAAGAAAGACATAGTGCGCGCATGCACATACGCTGTACGCATGTTTGTACCACCAAGTCCCTAGTGGAGAGGGAGGTGGGTCACACTTATGCGGACACCAACGCAGCTATTCTTGGGCCCGCTCTCGGTCGACCAACAACACCTCCAGGATACTGCCATCTACGGAACAATGATGGATGCAACGAAAAAGACGAGAAGCCACCGAGCAGGCAGAAAGGTAGAGGAGAGACGCCGCCTGACTGACTGCCTCTGACCCACCACCCCTCATCATGAATGCAGCGCACGCACGCAACCGCACGGTATACGGGACGGGTAGCTGCAAATGGGCCTGTCCTTGCTGTGCATACACCTCGTGCAGCAGCACCGCACCACCAGCCGCCCACCTTTCCCCCATCAATCTGCCCCCGTCCGTGTTGTGTCGCCTCCAGGTACGTATCGCACATCCTACGTATGAACTGCATGCACAGCGACAGGGCGGGCAGGTGGGCGGACATGCGCACTTACCCGGCGGCCGCACGCACATCCGCCGCCCTGCCATGACTTGGCCCCTTCCCTCTTTGCATATTCGCATTGCTCACCCACCACCGATCGCTTTTCCCCCGTCGTAAATGGATGGTAGATAACCTGGAGCCGGCGAGACTGTACACGCCGCCCCTGCGATGCTGGGTGGAATGGACTTTGGTCTACGGTGTCAGTTCGTCCACTGACTGTGCGCTGCTCTTTCGACTTTGACGGCTGGAGGTAAATTTCGGCTAACGCTTCTCCGGTAAACCGGGATGAGGAGGGTGCGGGCGAGGTGGAGAGTAAAGGAATGTGGTGTGGTGTGTTGCTTGCGTAAGGCGAACAATGCTCGCCTCACCTACTTTGCCCCTTCTCCCTCACGCATCACTATTCGTCTGTTCGTCCTCTTCAGCCGTTGGCTCACCGAGGCTTGGGAGGGAGCCTCAGCGCCCCCTCTAAGTCCCCTCACACTTACGCTTCTCTTCTTCCCCCGAGCCCGCCCGCCGCCACTGTGGTAGTCTGGGCTTACAGAGTGGAAGATCGAGGCTGGGAAATTTGTGTCTGGTCCCCCAAACTGGTGAAGCGCGTCCAATTTCAGAGCGGGTGACGACGCAATAGCAGCAGACGCGTGACAAGACAGCGTGTACGTGTGCTGGCCCTGAAGCCAAACCCTACCAGCCCTGTCTTTGCCTTCCTAGACCGTGGCATGGGAGCTTAAGTCGCCGCCACTGTGGTGAGAGAGAGGCGCTGGCACGCGTGATGCGGACTGTTTCATCTTTGTGTACAGATAGTGCGGGGAGGCTTCTTTGGGGCTGAGAACCGCCACTGGTGGGACGGAGAGGGTGATGAGACTCAAGTGAGGGGGATGGTCGAGCGTCAGTCAGATCTAAGTCATCGTTTGTGATGCCTGGAAGAGAATGTCGATTTGGTTTGATCCGAATGCGTGAGTCAAATGCTTTTACCGGCACTCCCCGGAAGAATTCAGTGGCCAGCCAGTTGAGCAAGCAACCTCGAGTTGTATAATACGCATCGGCTTCCCACAGTAGATAATTGGAGTCAAGAATCGTCACCTGGCGCCATCATGCCATGCCATCTTCCCTCAGCCACATCCAGCCAGTCGCAACCAGCATGCCGCCCGGCCCCTGGACTCGACTCGGACGCTCGACACCCAGCAACCCATCTCATATCTGCTCCGGCCACTAAAAAGCCCATCCAGCCCATTATCCAGTCTCAGGCAGCGTCACGCGCAGCGCAGCGCAACACTGACCAGGCGATTGCATGACGGAAAAAACGCCCTGGCGGCAGCTGGCCGCCCGGACGACCAGCGCTGGAGCTTTCTCGACCCGTCCGCCACTCTTAATGTGGGTCAAGGGGGGCGTGACCGCGCTGCCGTACCCATACGTCTGCGGAGAAGCCACGGTCCACATACGTGTCGTAGGCACGGGAGCCGCGTATACGGCTGGCCGCGTGCTGTAAGTTCAAGCCCCGGGGCGGCAGGACGTCGCACTCGGGCCGTTCTTTGTGCCTTTTCTCTGTCGCGGTTCTGCAGGTCGAGACATGGCTGCGGAGTGGTCCAGATGGTGCGCGCCTTTCCTCCGCGCCCGAATTTGTGGAGATTTGGTTGCGGACGTTCGCCACTGAGTTGAGCAAGCGCGGTGGATGACTGCCCCGCTAAGATGGTTTCTTTGCATCCGCTTCCTCACACCTCTCACCAGACCAAGGGATAGTAAATATATCATGCAGAGGGGTTGGGCCGAGGAGAAATGAGCCGTGAAGACGTTGCGCTGTCTCGTCAGCTGCAGAACACCTCGATGCTCTGGAGTTTTGGGAGGATCGTGTCCAGGTTGAAGTCTCGAGAACGCCATCTCTCTCTGAGCCATACTCAAGACCACATGCCTACCCATCCTTGCAGGGCCGAAGTCAAAGACACCATACAGACACAAAGCGTGCCAACCTTTGCATAGACGCCCTATCCCGTCCCGCTTCTCAAAACCCAAACCCATTTCTCTTTGATGAACAGGTCCTGTTAGTGTTTTGTTTGAACACACACACTCAACCCACAGCCACGCTTGAGTAGTCTTAACTCCAAAATTGTGCCCTCTGGAGGTACTCGGTTAACGCCGACCATCGCCGTCGCGCTAACCCACAACGGCAAGTGCTCAATATCCAATACAACTTCAGACGCAGCGATATGCGAAACCTCGGCCTCATTGCAAGTGCTGTAAAACTGCCTTTCCAGGCGCTGGGCGGGCCGGATCGTCGATAAACTAAGGAGAAATCGACGGACGCTGATAGCCAGCGATGAGGTCGCAACCGCTTCGGTCAAGAACCGAGAATGGTAGGAGTACCCAAGGCGTGGATGAGAATGCGACGTCTTTTGTGTGCGCAGGTGCTTGTATCAAGGGAGAAGCAAGGGTCTGGATTTTAGCCTGGATTTTACGTCGCGCATCCCTCCGTGCCCCTCTGGCGGATACTTAGGCATAGGATTCGAAGGATCAACTAGCTGCTGGACAAAGACATCCGCAGCAACTTCGAACGCAGCAAAAGGCCCAAGCCTCGGGCAACCTTGCATGAGGTTGAGACCCAGCGGTACGCTCAGCCTCGGCCTACCTGGAGACAACATTGAACGTAGCAAGTGTTCCGGTTCGGATAGATGGCTATTCGGAGATCCGCGACATCTCCGCCATCTCCGCCATCTCTGGGCGGGTTCAGATTGACGGAAAAGGGAAAGAGAGACGTTCATTCAGAATGCATTCAGAGACTCTAGGAAACATGAAATAATGAAGAATTGTTTAGACGCCATGCCAGTGTCGCTACTAGCGCTTACCCGAATACTATACCCTACCTACTCGGATTAAAAACAACAGAAAGAGGAAACCTGCTAGCCACCAGCTGGGTATCATAAAGCCTCGAGACGAGGAAGAGGTGCCAACGCCAACACGTACAGGAAAGAGGGAGAGATTCTCGCCCGTTTAAGCTCCACGACCTCTGCCCCTGCCCATCCCGCTGCCGGTTCGCCTCATTCCGACGCCGCCAATGGAGCTGCCGTTGCCATGCCGGCTCATGGGGACACCGCCCACGCCGGCGTCGCTGTGTCCTCCAACGCTGTTTGCTGCGCTCATAGCGACACCTCCGAGGTCCAAGTGAGGCGCCAGCATGTTGATGGGAATCCCATTTCCGTTTCCGTTGCCGTTGCTAGCGTCGGCTCTGAGGTTGCTTGGCTGGTACTCGTATTCTCTGGCTTGGAGTGGGCCACATGCAGTCTGAAGGAGCTTGTCGTTCAAGTCATCTTGGCCATCCGTGCGGCGAGACATGATGGCAAAGTCGGCGTTGACCTCTTCGTTGGCCAAGCCCGGAGGAGTAGGCGCAGATGCGTTCGCTTTGGTGCCTACATTTGCCGGAAGGATGACTGGAGCAGTATAGCTGATCGCGCCTCTACTTTCCGCTGCAAAGGCCAGGTCTGCCAGCGGGTTGTTGCGCGTAGATCCCCGGGTGGCATGGTAGGACTGCGTCCGCTCCATTTCAGGTGCAGCTGGGGTTGCGTTGTCCTCCTCGCCTTCATTCTCGCCCTCATTGGCTGTGGCAGTGCCGGAATCGTCCGTACCGTCTATGCCTTGATGGTTGCCGTTTGCCACGTTCGCAGATCCATTGTTGTTATTCGCCTGTTCCACCCTGAGCTTATTGAAGAAATTGGTCGTCGCTATCGCGGCCGTGTTCATGTTCATCGCAAGCTCCTTGTCCGTGAAAAGACGCTCAATCGAGTAAGCAGGCGCTTCGAACTGAGTGTGCATAGTCTTCGCTCTGGCGTCGCGGAACGGGGACGCGAATCCCAGATCGGCACCACGACCAGAGGGGCCAGGCGAACCATTGTCGCCATCGTCAAATGTCGCCTTTCGCTTGCGTGATTTTTCATTCGCCATAGCAGATCCAACCATATCATCCTGGTCTCCAACTCTGTGCCGCGTATGCCTAGTTTTGCGGTTGATCGTCGGGCCTCCAGGAGAGGCTGGGTTCTGGATGCAGAATTGGTTCGGGTGGAGTAGCAGAGCGTTGCTGTCGGCAATGTCGAGCTGTTCCTTCTCCTTCAACAAGCGACTCTGACGTTGTTTGATGCTTGCGACTAATCGTTCTCGGAGCGTGTTCGACAGGTGACGGTGCTCTTCTTGTGCGAGTTTAACCTTGTAGTGGTGGGATTGCTCGAGTTCGCGCATGCTGGAATGAAATTTGTTCTGATAAAAGGTCGATCAGCTCCGAATCTGAGGGAGTCTGGTTACTCTGGGCTTACTGAGAGCATCGTGAGTGAAATGTCGCGCGCCTCCAAAGCGTCGTTGACCTCATTGACGAATTGAGAGTAGAAGCGGCCAACCTGGGCGACATAGTCGCCGGTTGCCGACCCCGACACGACTGATTGTCCACCAGTGGTACCGGCGATGGCCTCCGCAACCTCCTCGCCATTGTCATCCAAAGGCTTGTTCAGGTAAGGATCTGCGCGCATGATCAGGGCCATGTCGGTCTGAACGGCTTGGATTTGAGCGCGGTAATGCTGGTCGCGGTTTTCAGAGAATCCAGCGACCATGTCTGCCAGCTTCTCGGCGAGCATGTTGCGTCGCTTGTCTCGCTTGCTAAGCGCCTGAGGTGGAGGTGAGGTAGCAGAATGACCAAAGAGTATATCGCCAGACGGAGAGATGCTACGGGCCCGGGCCATGGTGAGCTCACGGACTCGTCGCAAAGAGCTGAAAGTACGAGAGCGGTTGCTGGAGATAGGCAGGTGGTCGGAGGAAAGGATTTGGGCGGGCAGAGGTAATTGTAGTGGTCAGATGCGGCGTGACCGGGACCGATCCGTGGGACCGTGAGCGAGTATCATGCCGGGGTTTTTCCGCAATGAAGCCTCAGGCTGCAATAATAATCCCCTAGCGTCGAAACTGTCCAAACGCACAGATGGGAAGACCATGTCCACGGCTATCACTCGACTAACCAGGAAATAGATACGACTTCAACCTGATGGCTACTCCGAATCCATCCCCGTCGAAACCTTGGCATGCTCACCTCACCGTTGACCTCATCGCATACGTAGCAAGCTACACCATCTTCCACCCGTTTGTAGCTTGGGTGGTTCCACTGTCGTTGCGTGCTCAGAGAACGCCGTATCATTTCACGTCTTTCATCGTTTCTGTTGCGTATGCTTCCCTGCTCACTGCTTCCTACATTTTCACGCTGATCAATAAACGCCTGGCTTACGGCCCACCGCGCAAAGTCAAGTTGGATGATGAAGTTATTGTCATCGCAGGAGGCGCCGGAGGCCTCGGTTTGTTGATTGCTGAAGTCTATGGCATGCGGGGGGCCAATGTCGCAGTGCTCGATGTAGCTGAGATCAAAGATGCCGAGGCACGTGGCATCAACTACTATCGCTGCGATGTTGGAGACGCTGCTCAAGTAGACAAAGTTGCCAACCAGATATCGCAAGATGTACGTCTCACCCTCTTTGAATTCAAGTGTATGCTGATAGGGCTGTATCCAGCTTGGCACCCCGACCATCATCATCAATTGCGCTGCCATCGTCAATGGCAAAACTCTCCACGAACTTTCTCCCTCTGATGTCGAGCGCAACTTCCGTGTCAACCTTTTTTCCCACTTCTACATGAATCGAACATTCCTCCCCGGCATGATGTCTTCAGTCAACGGCGGTACCATTGTGACAGTCTCCAGTGTGCTCGGCAAGGTTGGCGCAGCCTGTCTCTCCGACTATACAGCGGCCAAAGCCGGCCTGATCGCCATGCACACGTCTTTGATCGCCGAACTCAGGCAGTCGGCTAATCGCCGAGCCAAAAACATTCGCACCATTCTCGTCACCCCTGGCCAACTCGCCACCCCGCTCTTCGCGTCCCTGACGACGCCGTCCAATTTTTGGGGGCCAGTTGTCGAACCGGTGGAGGTAGCCAAGGCGATCATTAAGACCGTGGATGCGGGAGAAGGAGGGGAAATTAGCTTTCCCCTCTATGCTTGCTTCATTGAGTGGATCAACATCATGCCGGCGAGTGTTCTTTGGGGAATCAGGACTTTGGCAGGCATCGACACTGCCATGAAGAGCTTTGGGATTAACAAAGTCTGATAAGTAGTACATAGCCTGGAGAAAAGGGCTGCGCCTCAAGCGCCGAATTCAACGCGGTCCTTCGCCGTCAAACGAAATTCACCAGCAGACGCACGTGGGTAGGAGTACACTCAAATAAATACTGTTTGCGGGTCACGGAAACGTAATCCCCAGTGTATCGGTCGTCGGCAAACTATATCAAAAGTGTAAATGCTATCTATCAGCCCGTTCACGTCTTCTAGTGTGCATCTTTAACTGACAGCACGGCTCATCTCGTATTACTCGGCCGTGCGTGATTATACAGGGAAAAAATTAAGATTTTCGAGCAGGACAGATATCAGCTAAATGCTTCATCCACCAACTACGTTCTTGTTTACTGGCCTTTTCTTGTAATATAAAGATACTCATAGTAGTAATTAATCGTCCACTATGCAGCTGTGACGTTGAGAATTGCCGCACAAAGTGGGCTGATTCTATCGAAGTCACCTACCCCTGTCCTTACCGCTTTCGCATTCCCAGCCTCTAAAACCGTGGCAACGACCACGAGGGCACTAACAAGTCATCGAGAGCCCTCTTTGCTCGACTCAATTGTACTCATTGAGTCGGGAGGCCACAATGAAATTGGCGCAGGTAATTTCACCGAGCAATGGAAACAAATGGTAGTTGACGAAAAACTGAGTTAGCCAGGCCTGTGGTTGATTCGAGCTGGGTTACGACTCAATTTTCAATCCAACCAACTAACTGTTCGTCTTGTTTGCCACTTTCGACTGAATATAAAGATGACCAGATCTCCTAGGCCTAAATCTCAATTCACTAGCTAGACGAGTCGGAGTCCCCGAAAATCTTCGCAATGTGGTTTCTGACCAAACTACTTCTCGTGTTTGTTTCTGCCGGATTGGGTCACTGCCAATGTCGAAAGCAGCCAGGAAAAGTCATCGCCGCAATGAATGGCCAAGACCCCAACCTCCGCCTCGTTTTCGCACACCGTGGTCTAGTCGGTAAAGGGTGTGTTGAGAACTCCGTTTGCGCCATTGACGCTGCGGCCAAAACGGACGCCGATGGAATCGAACTTGACGCTCAGATCGCCAATGATTTCAGCCTCTGGCCACTTCACGACACTCGCATCGGCCGAATCACGAACTACAAACTTAGTCCCACGGACTCCTATTTCGATATTCTGAAGGACGACCCCATGGGCCCCAAGAATCCAAGGATCAGACTCTTCAACAGCCAACAACTCAATTCTCTCTTTCTCCGCGATATAGAAGGCAATGTGCTTGAGGGCCAATACCTTCATTCTCTGTCATACCTCCTCTCCTACATAAAAGTTGAATACCCCGGAATGGCTGTCGTCCTGGACGTCAAGAGTCCCGACGCTGTCACACCCGCCGCCAATTTGGTCAACAGACTTGGGATGCAAGACCGAACCGTCATCAAATTCATCGCTACCTGGCTCGCACCGTCTGAAGTTCGTGCCGCGCTCAAGGGCTGCAAATTCGCTGTCGTCTCTTATGTCAATATGCTGGACCGCTTTGCAGAAGAAGGGACGGGACCCACTCTGCAAGACAAAGTCGAGAACTACCTTGGAAGATACATCGCCTTACCCAACTACGTCTCGATGGAGCCGCCGTCCAAGAACTTCGTCCTCGACGGCGAGGTGGCCAAGCCCACCGGCCCTGGCGGCTTCGTCGATAGATGGATGATCAATGTTGAGAGGAGGGGCATTGGCAAGTTTCACCAGTCCAACGACTACTCCCTGGGCTCTGTCGACTCGCTTGGTCATTGCTGCGTGCTTCCCGACCGATTTCTCTCCACATCTAAAATATTTGGCAAAGAATTGCCGGACCAGCGCACTAATGTCGAGCTTCTGCTCAAAGCAGCGGACTGGATCACGACTGATAAAGCGATCGACGTCCTGGCCGCAGCTTCGAGGGGCGGCTATCGAATCAATAGGTACAAGCTCTGCTAGCGGCACTCTTCGTCCGTGGTGGTTTCGAGTCACCGGTCATTACTCCTTGTTTCGTTTGCGCAATGCTGGTCATCTGTCTTTCCTGTGCTTGTTTATCTTGTATCGCCCTCTTTTCTCCTTTTTCTATCCAATGACATGCGTATTATGAGAAACTTGGGTGGAGTAGCTATTTAATTGGATGAGCAAAGGCAGGGATTCCCTCTCTTGGGTTTTGTAAATCGACAAAGTAGTGGATTCCCGACAATATTCAGCGGCAGCAAATCAAGAACACTGTTCACTGTGTGCCAGCCTTGTCTTTGACCAACCAAATCAATGCTGGTATTGAGAAGAAGCAAGCATCATAATTGAATATGAATCAGCTCAAAGCTCTTTAATGACTCGCTACGACCCAGACTGAGAACTGCGGCAAGTTAGAAGCGCGATTGGAAACTTTCAACTCCCAAAACTTCCAGATTCGGGCAACAGATCAGCCACGCTTGGTGCCAGGGATTTTGAGTTGCAGGGAGAAGCGTGGACTTCTGAAGTCGGACTTAAGCGAGCTGTCTGGGATATGGAGCCAATCGGAGTTGGGAATCGTTGTGTGTTGGGATGGACAACACGCTGCCAAAAGGGGAAACAGTGCTGGCTTTGCGCTTCTTCCACTCACCAAGTCAGCGGACCAAAACTGACCCGCACTCCCGATGGCCGCTGGATTTCTGATCTCCCCCTTTTAAGATTTCTGACCTTTCAAGTTTCTGACCGCATGCTCTCTGGCTGGATTGTCAGAAGATGGATCATGATGAGAGAGGAGAGCACATTTTTGGAGAGCTTGGTATCGCAGTGGACGCGTACGGTATGTGGAGGAGCGAACTCAATCCTGAGACCAACCAGGCTGACACAAGAGCAAATGACTTGTTGAAATGGAGTCAGTACATCGTGACAGTGCCTGCTCTGGGCACTCGACGTTTCAAAACCATTCAACAAGTCATAACAAGCTATCTAGCTAAGGATCAGCGCGGCTATCTGTTCAACGACCTTCTGAGCATTGTTGGCGTTCAAATTCCGAGGCTTAAAAAGTTTTTGTTTGTGTCGCCCAGAAGAAACTGAATCGACGAGGTGGCCAATCCGCTCAACCCGCATACGCACAAGGTCCGCCGCAATGAGCCAAATCCTATTCGCCCGACCAAATCCCCTCCCCCGAGTCACAAGCCCCTCCCAAAAAAGTCTCATACTTTGACAGCCACGATCCTCCGCCGCGCCGTTGTCGCTGTTGTCACCGTGGTGCCCCATCCGAGATCCGAGCCGCAGGAGCTAATTTTGCGTGTGCTTTGGGCGCAATTCCAGCTGCGTTGTTTGGGTTGGCCAAGACGGACAGGGCAGGCATCAACGGGCTAAATGTTGCAGGGATGAATGTGCACTACGGCTTGGCGGCCGGCGTCCTGCTGCCATGGGTAAATTCACAGCTGCACTGCGCAATTGGGGTTGCGATGATTACGCATGACTTGTGTTTGCGGATTGACTCTGTTGGTCCAAGGGCACTTGTCTTGTAGGCCGAATGGGCGCAGATGGTGCCTGGGGAGGCATTAATCACTCGTGTAATTTTGCCGAGGATGGAGTTGCATGTATCGGTTGTTGGCTGATTCGAAGTTAGTAGGAGATAACCAAATTTCGCGAGACGCACACTGACGAGAGTTTTTAAAGCACCCGAGAGCAGAAAGTTGCAGATTATGCGCTGCGTAAATGATACAACGACAGGAACAAGTAATGATAATATAGATATAAGACATAAAGAAAGGCCTACGCACATGAGAATCAAAAATAAGCACAGTGAAGATGGGCGTGAAGATGGTAAGTCGTCGACCGCGCAGCTCCAAACCCCTATCCCAAGAGTTACAACGACTCCTCATCAAAATTGCCTGCAACAAATCGTGGCTTACCGGAAAATGGACTGCTTTAACACGGGCAGCTTGCTAATAAAGGTATCGGTGACGTTCAAATGGTCCTTGACAATATGGCGCGACGTCAAACCCAGCCACTGCGCAACGCTAATATCATTAGAAATAGACGCAAGTAGCACTTCCAAACAATTTGGCGTTTCGCTGCCGGAATTGTCAACCCTCTTTTCCGGCCGCTATTGTCCTCTTGTGAGGCAGAGGGAGCAGTTGCCTGTTCCAGCAAAAGAGCAACAGAGAGCGAGTTGATTAGGCCAATCGGGGTACCTCATGGTTGCAACTGGATTTTGGAAGAAAAGCAGGTGCGTGGAGAAGCAAAAAACGAACACTCCGAGCTTGAGAAGTGAGCCAGAGCATTTCTCCACATAGATCCAAAAGCACACAGCACTTGCAGTCGCTGAAGTCGCGTCTGCACTCGCCTTTGGAGTCAATGAGGTATGACGTGCGAACGACCGACGCCTTTTCGAACCTACCTACAGGTGCCGTGGTGATGGTGTCTTACCAGGGAAAGTTATGCAAAGAGAGTAGCATACATGACGCTGCCGGCCTTGCCAGCCTAAACGCCTAACATCGGCCAGTGTTAGTGCCCGGTGGTGGTGGTATTGTTGTTCAAAGCAGGCCGATCAAGCCTCAGCGTAAGGCCATGCAGATTGGGCAGTGAGAAGTAAATGATTCAGACAGGGTTCAGCTTTTACAATATCGTAAAAAGAATCGGCTCAATGACTGTCAAATACCAGTCGCCGAAGGCAGTCGCCGAAGGAATAGCAAGACGGGGAGTTGTTCATACAAAGCTGTGGAGACCATGCATGTGCTTCGACCCACAACCAGACGCTTGACAGCGGGGTGGCGGGGATCGGGTCTGTCGACACCGAGAATGGAGGAACCGGACATGGTTGTGAGCTTGGAAAAGCTTCGATTGTTTTCACCTTGCCCTTGGGCGTTAGTCGAGTCTGTATGGCGCAAGATTGGTGATGGCA
This sequence comes from Phyllosticta ampelicida, assembly GCA_020351975.1. Lineage (NCBI taxonomy): Eukaryota > Fungi > Ascomycota > Dothideomycetes > Botryosphaeriales > Phyllostictaceae > Phyllosticta > Phyllosticta ampelicida. The sequence goes on along the minus strand of JAIFKG010001123.1, from coordinate 6,853 downwards.
TTGCATGCCGTCAATCAGCTTGTTCCCAAGCCATGTCGCCTGTTCGACCGCCCCGATTTGTCCACCAATGCAAGCAGTCAGGACCAAGCCAAAAGAGACCCATCCGTCCGTCACCTCTGCCGCTGTGCCCGCGCCGTGAGTCTGACTTGCTACCAACAGCTCAGCCCATCACGAATACGATGCCCTCATATACCCAATCTGAATCAGATTTCCAAGAACCTTTGGGCACAGACCAATTGCGACAACCTGATGTCCGGGATACCGTATGTCGGCGATCATCAACTGGCGCTCCGTCCTTTTCAGCTTGCTGCTTGGTCTCAATTGTGCCCCACTTCGTCGACAGCACCGACATATTTTGGAATGTTGGATACTGCAAATTCTGTCCAAGAAAGGAGGGTGAAAATGCCGGCAGAGGTTGAGATGCAGGTCGAGCAGTTCAAAAACAGGGAGTTCGCTTTGGAATGGCGGTTGAAAGATCTCCAGCCCGCGATACGTCATGTGCGTTGACGGTGAGCTCAAATGGCTCCGCCAAAACGTCTTCTCCAGCTCTTGAGGTGATGTTGAAAAGGGCGTTGGCGCGATGTTTGCGCGCCAATCATGTGATCAATCCAGGAAGCCCATTTCTTCGTCCATAACACGCTGAAGTCCTTGAACGACTCGGTGCTCACCACTGTTTGTAGGAGGCCAGGATCTGATGTTCCGCCGAAGTCGTTCTGCTTCTTGAATGGCCAGAACAAGGTTACTGCAACGCATAATCAGCCCCGCCGATTTGTTTCTGTATTCTCAGATAACTCACTCTAGCTTTCCGTGTATTACATAGCCCTGCTGCTCGAGGACCTCCGCAAGTTCTATTTGATGATTGTCTAAAAGGCTTGGGTTCGGTACAACGACGAGAGGGACGTTCAGCCGCAAAGCATCGAGGATAGAGCCGGAACCTAAGAGAGCACAGTCAGAAGGCTGCGATAGGGTGGTCGAAAGATTTTGGCGATTGAGCGCACCGGCATGGCTGATGACCAAGCCCTCGTTACTGCCGTCGAGTGGGCTGCCTTTGACGAGCTTCATGTGTTCGACAAGGCCGTACTGGGAGAAGCCGAATCCATCAATCTGAATACTGGAGCTTCCGGCTTTGTCCGCGACCAGCTCATCAAACAACGCCTTGCCGTCCTTGCCGTATTGGACGAGCAAGTTGGTGCAGCCTGTGGCGGAGAGGGCCGCGAGGATGTCGGACTGGAAGCACGCCCGGATGAGGGTGTCAAAGGCAGCGGTTGCGCCAATGGTAACGAAGCAGTATTTTTTTGGGGTCACCCCAGCTTGTGCCATTCTAGGAGCATATGCCCAAAGATAGGAGCGATAGGAGCGGTGGTCCTTGAGGTCGGTATGTGGGGGAAACATAGCGGCGGCGAATGATTTACGCCCTGCGGAGCGGCCGCCAAGAAATCGAGTAAGATTCTGTGGAGAGACGTTGTCGACAACCACCTCCACCGCCCGCTCGCCTGCACCAACAATGGCCTCTGCCTCGAAGAATATGGGCTTGTATGCTCGCTCCTGGTTGGGCACCTGTCAATCGCATACCCTCGCTCAATGTACCCGCGATGGCGTTGCTCCGCCGCGACCGCAGCTCCAACGAGGCTTCTCGTCGACACCGATGCGGTCAGCAAAAGAGAAGACCAAGCCCCAGGTCAAGCGTATCGATCCGGCCAGAGATCTTGAGGAGTCGCAGTATGAAGAGTTCAAGCAGCTGTTTGGTGAACTCCCATCGAGGCGCACAATGGCTCAAGAGACGTTGAAGGGCATCCGCCTGCCAGAATCGTTGGCAAACAAGAAGAGGAGGCAGCAGAAGGGATTCTGGAATGAGGGAGAGCCTTCGGCAGGCGAGGATGACAAATGGGAGGGGGATGATATGCCGACGTTTGGTCACGCCGAGTTAGACCAGCAAAGGGAAATCCGCGACTACATGCGCAAGGCGGCGTGGGAGATGCCTCTACTCGCAAGTACGCGCCTTCCCGATGCCATTGATCATCACAAGTTGACGTGATCTTAGAGTATGCGAAGCCCTTTCAGCCTCCCAACGAGCAGACTCCGCTCCGCTTCCGGTACACCACGTACATGGGCGAATCCCACCCAGCCCAGAACAAAGTCACGGTTCATTTCAGCGTTCATGACTTGCCCAACTTGACACAGGTGCAAAAGGACAAGCTCATCAAGCTGTCCGGTCCACGCTACAACCCCGAGACCAGCGTCGTGAAGATGAGCGCCGAAAACTTTCAGACGCAGGCACAAAACAAGCGCTACCTGGGCCAGCTCATCAAGAACCTCCTCGACGAAGCCAGAAATCCCAAGGACACATTTGCCGACCTTCCTTTTGACTTCAGACACCACAAGCCCAAGCCATGGCACCAGTTCCCAGCAGAGTGGGCTATGTCGGCAGACCGCCGGAAAGTCCTGGATGCAAAGTGGCAGCAGAGACTTCAGATTGATCGGGAGCGGATTGAAAACAACAGACTGATTGACGGAGCCAGCATCATTGAGAAGCACCTCAACCCGGAGCTTGTATTCGCACAGCCTGAAGAGGCTGCGATGCAATTGCGGCAGCAAAAGAGTCCGAAGAAACCACAGACCATGGGCGTCACACTATAGATGCGTCACTTTGACAAAGACTAAGGCAGGAGATGGATCTATCATAGCAGTTTTGAATGGAACAGAGATATGCAATGACCCTGAGCAACCGATTCCCCATATGCCATTAACAACTTGATTACCCATCAATTGAGCGTAATCTTGCCATCTCAAACTCTCCACCCACCATGGCACTTGAATTGAGAAGATCTGGGGTCTCGTTACAACGTTCCAGCTTCCACGTGATTTCGCGTTGAAGGTAAGCACAAAGAGCTGATCGGCTTGGTGGAGACGCGTACAGACGTCACCTGGCACCCTTGACGGCTCGATCATCACTTTGCCCTTGATTCAACCACACCCGTCAATCCCACGATTATTTTGCAAGCAACGCAGCAAAATCGACCATCAGCATACTCATTCGTTCTTAAGCCAGGAACAATTACCTGATGTACATGTTTAAAGACAGACTCGTCCTCAGTGACATTAGCAACGAGCCCCCTCCAGTGCCGGCCATTGATTTGACTGGCAAAGCCCCGGAACCTACCAGCAAAGTGACCAGCACCACGAGAAGAGCCCTCGGAGGTCAAAGATAAACAGCCTGTCTGGCGCATCATCGAAGACCGATACATGAAGGCTTGAACCTCGACAAGGGCTGCAACCAAGTCCGCTACATGATCCATCGCCTCGTCGACAACGGTATTATGGAAATAGTCGAGTTTGTAACACCATCAAGGTTTCCAAAATGTCTTATAACAACTTTATGGGACAAAGCGGCTCCACGAGGGGTGCGGGGACTGAAACTTACACCAAGGCCTACATCTACTTCCAATGACGCGAGGAGCAAGGCCTCAAGCTGCCCACTGCGGCCAACAAGAAGCAAAAGAAGGACAGAAAGGAAGCTACACCGTAGCCCAGCAACGAGTAAGATGGCAAAGAGCCAAAAAGGCGACGAAGAACAACAAGTACGGCGGTGCTGTCTCAGCCTCCGACCTCGCACACATTACGCTGCCCAAGGAAGAGACGGACGACGTCGAAATCAACAACAGCTGCGACGGGATCCGCAAAACGATCAACGTGCACCCGCGATCGCCGGGCGTCGTGCAGGCGCAGTTCTGCCGTGAACTCGCCGCCATGCTGCACACGCCAAAGAAGCCGCAGAACATGCAGTGCCGCCAGCTGACCGCCTTTCGTGAGAAAAAGGCGCCGGAGGCCGGCAATATAAGCGTCGTGTACTATTTTCCTACATGTTGTTCGAGAAGATGCGGCTCAAGGATGGCAATCCGAAGAGCGCTCATTGTCGGGACATGGAGCAGACCTGGCGTGACATTGGCGGCATGAATATCAAAAGATCGGCCCGCACTAGGGGTGTTTTGGTCAGTCCCAGCGTCAAGTCTGTTAGGTAGGATCAGTTTGGCAAGTTTCACGTGTCCTACTGAGGCGCAGAGTTTGGACGTTGGTTCTTGAATGACGCCGGCGCCGAGTCTATGAGCCACGGTCGAGTTCATGAGTCTTTCCTCTGCGGTCTGGCACCGCTTGCCGTTTCTTGGTCCCTTGCGCTGCCCGAGCTTGGTCCGATGTCATCTTCCAGAGTTGAACGAAGGCAACGTCTTGCTCGCAGACTTGGCAGCATAGAAAGTGAGAGGCGCTGTTGTTATCGTACGGTAGCGAAAAGACTTTATCTGACTCGGCTGATAGCGTGTTTTGTACGGGAAATGGATTCATGATTTCCAAGTCTACCGAAAGATTGCTTTTCTTCGCGATTCCAATAGTGAGCTACGGGAGTCGGCCAAGTCGATAGCCGTTGGATCCCTCTTGCCCTGGCCGGCAGATCATCCAACATCCTCAACCCTAGTTGCCCCAAAACTTGCAGCTAAACTGCCAGTGAGTCCTCGAGGCCGCAGTGGATCCAAGTCCCCGCGCTGCGAGCCCCATCTTCAGGTACAATTCCAGAAGTTAGGCCCCTGGGAACGCCGCTACCTGCGACTGATATTTGGAAGCAACCCTGAGACCGTCATGACTTCCCCGACAAGCGTCCATGGTTGGCATTTCCACATTTCTCTTCAAAGGCTCCTCATGGTCCCAATTCTCGTCATGGTCGACCAAACCATGCGCCGCCCCCAGAAAACAGCGGCACGGATATCGAACTCTGGGACCGGTCGAGAAAAGCCGCACAATATGCGTACCACAGCTTCGTCCCAAGTCAATATCAAGAGTCATATCCTTTTGACGGAGATTCGGAGGTTCTGAGGGCCTTTGGAGGGGTTAAAAGACTGGTCTCCCCCAAGCTCGAGAACTCCAGAACATCCGACGACTCGTACAGCAGCACCGCAAGCAAGCTCTCTCGGACGCACGCTAAAAGAACATTTCGCATCGACAACTCTCGTTCCGCAGAGGCTTCTTGCATTCCACCTCTGATATCTCCCGAAGGCTCTCCTGGCCCGCCGAGAGCAAAACATACGTACGCAGTTCCGCCCTCCACAGCAGCTTCGACTCTCGGGAGACCACCCCGTTCTCTGCCGCCAGACGCTCCCCGGGCAGGCCATAGCCCCCCTCTCTCCGCAAACACACGGTCTTCGCACCCTCCAAGTGCCTGCTCCCACAAGGAATCCCGCCTCTAACCCCCTCGTCAATTCCGGGCAAGCAACCAGATACGAGTTCGTTGGACTGTTCTAGGAGCAGTCAAGCACCACATCCACATTTTCTCAAAACACCACGCTCCACATCTCACCCGCCATGATCTTCTCCGCCCTCAGGAAGATGGCTAAAATGTGTGCATTTTGGCGCTCAGCACCCACGTCCACGCCGGAGTCCGCTTCGACGGAGGGCCTGGACGAGTGGCAGCGCGAAATGCGCAAAGTGATCCTTCGACGGGAGGCGGCGGCCGCCAAAGCGATGTCGAAAGCTGACAAGAAGGCACGATCAGCGGAGAAGCGGGCGCGGCAAGCCAAGAGGCCGCCGTTGAAGCGCGGCCTTTACAGCTCGGTGGCCTTTGAGACATCGGGCTATTACGACTACTAGCGTCATTTTACTTTTGTTTTGTCGCGTCTGGGTCTGCCTTTTGGAGTTGGCGTTGTTTCTGCGTTTGGGGGCGTTTTTGCTTTTAGCCTGGCGATGGGTCTGCACGTCCACGTCGTGCCAGGTGGGAACTCCCTTGAGGAGTTGCGAAGACAGACCTTTTCTTTTGTGTCGTTTTGTCTGCTTTTCTGGTCCTTTGCATTCTTCTCATTCTCTCTTCCTCACACCTTTCCCTGATCACGTTTGCCTTTCAGCCCACGAAATCATGTCCATGCTCTTTCAAACACACTTCCACTTCACCATTTCCAGCTCGTCCACGATGGGTAAACACCTCCGTCTCGCCCTTGTCTTCCTTCCCCACTTCTTCGCTCATCAAGACGCCCGCTCTTCCAACATCTCATACTCGGCCTTACCCCTCTTCCCCTCGCTCTTCCACCAGTGCCCTTCCTTGCGCTCGCCCCCAACTCACCTGTCATTCCCGCGCCAATTCCCTAACCACCATACCCTACTGCCACCATCCCGAAGTCCGCCACCCCTTTCTATTCCACACCTTTCCCTACCTCTTTGGCGTTCTGTTCCACTCGAATTTGCCGTTTGAGCGGATCAAACAGAACGGAATTGGTGGAAAATCTTGCTGGACGAGTTCTCCGCTGGGGGGAAAGGGAGCATGAAGACGCGATGGGCGACGACGGAGTAGGGAGCGGGGAAAGTAGGGTGAATTGACAGGCCGCGAGATGAAAAAGGGAAGTCAGGTGCCCGGCATTTCTTCTCATCTCGTCGCTATCATCATGCCCACGCCTCCTAGCACTTCCATCTTACTAAACTCGGACAGCCCTGCCCGTCTGCTGTGGCTTCTTTCGAGCTGCGACTCGCATCCGCGCGCGCCGTCAACACAACGCAAATACCCGCCCGCTCGTCTCCATCGTGCGTCTAGCACCGACAATCGTCGTCTTCTCTCTTTCCTGCTCGTGTCGCCTACCAGGTGAGACGGAGGGTCATCCGACGGGACTCGTGCCAGGCAGCAAGGCGACAAGCTCGGCTCGGCCCATGGCGCCCCGTTGCCGATGATTTCCAGGCCGGGATCGGCATGCACAACAACTTGTGGCTAACTTGTCGTGGAAGCGCATTGAAGGCGGCTATGTTGTCTGCTTTGCCGGTGTTTTCCTTTTTGTTTTTGCGCTTCTTTGCGCATCGGATGGTGGGGAGGAGGAAAGGGGGGGGG
>JAIFKG010001122.1:0-28340 GCA_020351975.1 Phyllosticta ampelicida | reverse complement strand
CCCTCCAGCTCCGGTTCTTTCACTGGCAGCCTTGTTACAACTTCCAGCATTGCTTCAACCCCGGGCTCGATGGTTTCCGGTCCTCAATCACTTACGAGCAGTCTTACATCAGGAAGTGGCACATCTTCCGGATTTGGAGCATCCAGCACCTTGTCGGGCTCGATTTCTGGCAGCTCAATGCCTTCCGAAAGTCTGATTTCAACATCGTTGGCAACTGGAAGCACGGGCTCACTTTCTGGATCTGGTATCACCCCGACCATATCTTCTACGATAACACAGAGTGCAGGGTCAATATCCAGTGGACTTGGTAGCACGACCGGATCTGTAATGTCTTCTGCCGTGTCAAGTGAAGCCTCTAGCACGATCTCAAACACTTTTTCGGGCGGAATGGGTAGCATGACTGCTCCAGGAAGCGCTTTGTCTGGTCTCCCTACCATGACCTTCTCCTCCGGACCGAGCGGTTTCCTTGGAACAAACTCGACCGGCATACCAACTTCCTCCATCCTTACATCTTCTCTTGGCTCCATGAGCAGCATTTCTGCATCCATTTCTTCCGGCTCTGCCTCCAGCGGGCTTGGCTTATCGACAACGGAAGGTGCACCGTCCCTTTCAGTGTCATCTGGAAGCGGATTCCCGTCACAATCGGCATCTGCCAGCACCATTTCCGCGCCAGGCTCTATGTCTTCGGCAAATGGTTCTTTGACTGGAAGTGGCAGCGCGTCTTTTTCAACAAGCTCTCTGTCTGGCGTTCCAAGCAGCACTGGAATGCCATCAGGTTCGCTGTCAGCATCTTCTGACATTGTCAACGGTGGAAGCACTAGCGCAACGCCTGTTTCTCTCACAGAAACCAGCAGTGCACCACTCTCTACGGGCTCCATTTCAGGTATTCCAAGCGGCACTTCCCCATCTGGCTCGCTCTCTGGCTCAATGCTAGCCTCGATTGGCTCAACCTCTAGCGTCAACAGCGGAGCAGCGGGATCAACAAGTGCTCCAGCATCTGCCACACCCAGACAGCCAGGCATGAGCACTGCCAGCGGGCCAATCTACTCCGTTCCACCGTCAGGTCTGACTACTGCGGCGGTAATCTACGCTCCTGCAGCCACTCAGCCTTGCTACCCTCCGACCAACTACACCGGACCCAGCTTTGCCAACTTCACTGGCGTCAACGAAACTGTCAGTGGTCGCCTGGCTTGCGAAGCTGCTTGCACGGCCATGGACAACTGCTTTGACTTGTTCTACATGCACTTTGTTGGCGATGCGGCCAATCCCATGGGTTACTACGATTGCTACTACGGAGGCACCAACCCAGAGTACGTCGAGTGTGGCAACAACGGCACCAACAGCACTTTCCAGACGGCGGCAGCGACTTTTCGCCGCAGCATCAGGGGCAGGAATGCCATCGGGTCTCCTGGCTCTGGACGTGTTTTCAATGCGGACAGGATTTTACAGAAGATGGGCATCAAGTCCCCAGATCTGGCAAAAAGACAGAATCCCAAAATCAACTACCACAGCCCCAACGCTGGTACACGCCTTGTCGATTACGCTGTGTACGAGGTGCGCATTATTGTTTCGGGAGTCACCTCGGTGCAGACATTGCCACCCACTACCGTCTCCCCATCCGTCATCACCACCCGTATCACGGATCTGGTGACGGTCACCACAACTCAAACCGTGACACTCACCACGACTTTGAGCACGGGTGGGACGACAATTATCACGACCATTATTACAACGGTCTGCTCGACTGGCACCGTTGTGTCAGGAACCACATCGTGGACCTCCAGCACGCCTGCATCCGTCCTAGCCTCGGCGACATTGTCCGCCTCGCAGTCGGGCGTGGCAACTGGTTCTTTCACGGCGTTGCCAGTGTCCAATACGGCTTCGGCTTGTCCCACAGACCCCATTACTTCAATTGAGACTGTATGGACGACGCCAACCCGGACGATTGTGCCACGGGTTTTCCGCAGGATTTGAGAAGGGTGTTGATTTGACCAGGGGGGGGGGGATATACACAACGGATGGTCGTGGTTGTGATGATGAGATTCCCATAATGACTTTTATTTTTCTTCCCTTTTTCCTTGGACTGTTGGTTCGTTTAGCCATCGGAAAAAAAAGCCACATGTATGGTCTCAAGCGACGCACTTAGTTAGGATTTATAGGGCTGGCATAATGGTACTGGATTCACTCGCTCATCAAATTCAACGGACGATGGAACGGTGTGTTCATGAGGATGAAGTGATTGTTGTGGGAGGTGCAGATGAAGTGCTGTCAAACTTGTGAAGCGCGATGACTGCCCCCTCCTTTCCGGTCTGACCTTAATCTTCATGCGCTCGCCTAGCTATCAAATGCAACCCGTGTCACATCCATTTATCAATATTATCCAGCAAGTTGCCTTTGTTATTCTGAAATCTCGTCCATCGCAATTGGTCGTATCTTTGCTTCGTAGCCTGGTCAGCGTGGCCAAGCATTTATCTGCAATCTCGTAGTGAATTTGCGCAACCTGGAAATGTTTGACACGGCCTGCACTGTACTTCCCCTAGTCGTACGTGAGCAACAGTGAACCCATGTCATTCGGGTATTGAAATCTGTTTTTCTTTGCGCGGTTTCTTTGACTGTCGCCACATGAAGTCGTCATATTTGTGGAAAGGTCGCTCTCGAGCGCCTCGTGCGATGATAATAAGAGTCGTAGAGCTCTGGGATTTCGATGGACTTCCAAATTTTTCATTCATCAATGCGTGCCTCTGATGGCAGCGGGCGCGAGAATTGCTTTCCTTCCGAGGAGTGTTTCTGATACTTCCTGGTCTTCCTCTTTTGCCGTTTGGACTTGCCCCGGAGAGTTCCCCTGATCCTCTCGATTGCGACCAATCGTCCCGTCCTGAACAGTCATCGACTCCACCGGGACGTAAAGCAAAAATCAATCAATCAATCAATCAAGACGTCAGCTGTAGGCAAAGTTGGTAGGATGCATAATATAATGCCAAAGCGCCGGGACCTATTCAATGCCTCCTTCCCCACGCGGCCTCACATATTGCTGGGATAACCCAAGCCCGCTGGCGTGGTGGGAAGGGGGCTGGTTGCAGTTTGGCGACTGACGAGCGCAAGTTCGAGTCTAGCCTGCTGCACCAGTGTAGCTCTGTACTTAAGCTGTATTCTATAAATCCCTGGGGATTTTGATATATCCTGCGGACTACGCGCCGCGGGTGAAGTTTTGCTCTTTTGCTCCTTTGCTCTTTTTCTCTCTCGTTCTTTTACTGTAGCTCTCTACCTCTCTCTTTCTCCAAACACCCCCACGGTTTTTGATGTTGTCTTTATCAAACGAATAGGCCCCAAATCCCACCATTGAATCGGACAAAATGCTTCTCATATTTTGTGAAGGGTGTTCGCTCAAGCCTTTTGCTGGAGAGACTCCTTTGGTCTGGCAATTACTGTATTTATTCAAGTTGCACCATGGGAAAAGCGTGTATGCTTTCTTCGGTAAGCTCAACGTCGAAATTCATTTAAGCACCGATTCTCTTACCGATGGCAGAATAAGAAGCTGCCACGGAACTCACCAGGAGATGGAATCTGCCAGTGTTCTGGACCAACAAGGTCTATCGCCGCAGCTGCTTTCCGCCATCCAAGCAGCCGCCGACGCACTTCTTATATTGTTTGGCCTGAGACCCATGTACCGACTGCTTGAGACAAGGAACAGACCCAATGGCCGCTGCCGCAGCGAATACACGGTCAGTGAACTGAGTCGCGTTCGAAATGCCATGCGGCTGGACCCCTCGATGGAGGACACTTTGAGCTCATTGACGACGGGAAGGCACGCTGCGCGGCGAGTAGCGAAAGAAATGGCGACATCGAGGCTTGTCAGAAAGTGGCGTGGCATAGAGGTAGGTAGCATTCAAATCACCTAGGGTTCCCGCGAGCAGATGGGGAGCATCCAGAAGTGCGTCTGATAGAGGACTTGGGCGTTTGAGCTCGTAGAAGGACGGCTGCAGGGAGCACCCGAGTACCCCTGCCTTACATTAGAGTTGAATCTTTCTTCTGCGGCCTACCGTGGCCTTAGCCGAAGGGAAGGTAGATAGAGAGCGATCAAGCATCCACTGTAACAGCAGCAGCAGTAGCAGCAGCGGCGGCGGCGGCGGCGGGCGGCCACCTTGCCTCACGCCCATGGGCTGCCTCCTTTCACCGTGACAGGCAAAGGGTGCTTGGTCCTGGCCTTGTCTTCGTGGTTCCAAGTTCTTGGAGTCAGTGATCGGTGCCCTTGATATTGACCTGGGTCGAAAGCTTCTGGTGCTTTTCACCCTGTGCTGTGTGAGTAGTGATGAAGCACTGGTCCATCGGGGGTATGTTGATGTCATCGTTGTACAATGTCGTGTTGCGCTGTAAACAGGGAGCATGATTCGGTATCCATCGAGCGAATCGCTTCAGCGGCTGCTTACCGGGTGTCAGCTGCCTGTATGCAAAAGATGAACGAACCATTGTCAGGTGAAACGAACAAATGAGCAGATGCTTGAGGACATAAAAGGTTGGGCAAGCTACAAAGGGAAGAGAATTGGCAATCGAATGATCTTCCTTTTTGACGCTCATTCCTATCTACACATATATTTGGACATGACCCATGTGCGTCCCTTTCGTGGCTACTGGGGTCACCAGCAGTGACTGCCCTCACCCGCTTTAAATTAATGAAGCCGCCATCCCCCCGACTGCTCAAACGCCTCGCTATACCAAGTGCGGTCCCAAAGTCCAGTAGTGTCCTTCATACGTCGTCGCCCATTTCGACTCTTCGCTGCCTCACGACTTGCCATTCATCTCCCACAGCCGCATTGTCTGACCGTCTCTGGAGCGCTTCTTGCTAGTCTCCTTGCCACTCTGCTCCGTCAGACGGATCATGGCCAAGCTCGACTGGGCGAACGCCTCGACAAGCTCACGCATGCGGCCAGTCTGCACAAAGTGGCCTGACAAGGCCTCGTTGGTGGGAGCGGCGATTGCCGTTGCGAGGTCCATGCAGCGGGTGATGTTGTCGCGGCCAACCATGTGCGCGGCGCTGTGAAGGACGCTGTTGTACGCGATAATGACTTCGGGAAGATATGCGCGGGCAATGCGGATCAGTTCCAATTCTTCCTCGTCTGGATGGCGTTAGCTTTGCCCTCTGGAAACAACAGATATCACTTACCGGTGCGCCCAAAGGTCAAAAAGTTGTCCAGCAGGGGCTGCACAGCCTCAACAACACGTTCCAGAAGCTCTCGAATCCTGTTCTTGGGCGGCATAGGAGCGCCGCTAGACTTCAGCCTGCCAGATCATTAGCAACCAGCTTTGCAATCACGCGTCAAGTATAGCTTACTTGATGAGTTCTTCCTCTTCGATCCTCCACTCGTCCAGCATCCTGATTGCGTGAATCAGTTGTTGAAGCTGGTAGTAGACCTTGCTTTCCAGCTTGAGCATCTCCCGGTACATGTTTATCGTTTGCAGACGATCCTCGGGAGACATCGAACGACCAGCGCCCGGCAATTGGATGTTTATAAATGCATCGTCACCGTCGTTCATGACATCAATTGCACGTTTGATGTCTTTCATCTCCCGGGTCTTCAACTTGGAGACTTGACTGTAGTTGAGGCGATCAATGAGCCGAACCGCCGAAGCCAGGCGGCCTTTGCTCAAGAACAACTTGGCAGTCATTGTCAGAGCGTCAAAGGTCTCCTCCCAATGTTCGTCGAGGTGCATGAACCACTCGCAGCTCCGGATAAGCTGTTCATCTTCGAGAGATACCTGCTCCGGCAAAAACGCCAAGGAAATGCGGTAACCCGGCCATTGGTTGTGTTTGACAGGCTCCAAGAACGTGTACTTTTCAATCGTGCTGCTGTCCTTCCCCGCACTGCGATAGGTATACTGAAACTGCGCATCAAGCACCATAACAGGAATGATGCCGTAGCTTTCCATCAGCTTTACCTGAATCTTTTGCTCTTGGTAGTTGCGAATGTCTGTGGCGGCTGATGCGAGCGTCTTCATGGCAACTTCGGGGCGAAGTAGTGATGAGTACATCGGAACCAGATCAATTTTTCCAGCCATTCGCAAGAATTCGACGTAACCGACTATGACACTTTCGTACATGTCCAGTCTGTCTGAGCTGTACCATTGCAAACCCAAGCCTCTGAGAATGATGAGAATGTGCGTGGCAACTCGCAGGGCGTTGTAGTCACGCGCGAAGCGAACATATGGATCCTCTACTTCTCCAGTGACAAGAGGGAGCAGGAACGAAGCGCCGTTTTCGTTGGCAATCTTGCATAGACCAGCGCCAAGTTTGGAAGCAATGCGTGGGAAAGCCTTGGATATGAGTGCTCCTTGTATGATTTTCATGGGCTCATTGGCCTCCACTATCGTGGCCTCGGTCATGTGCAAGGCTTCAAGGATCAAGTCTTTCTCGTCGTTACCTCTGTCGTTGGGGAATGACATGCACGGCGGAGCGCGAAGGCGTGTAGTTGGCGGTGCCGACATTGAAGGGAAATTTTCATTCTGCCAGCGCCTGAATGAGGCAAAAAGAAGGTTGTTGAGTCGCACGTAGAGAAAATCGTCGAAGCTCTTGCATACCGGGTCCACAGATGCAATGTCGCCGGCTAGCAGACCGTAGACTGCCGCCTCGTACTCGTTCTGACTACCCAAGGCTGCAGCATAACAGGTGCGCCGCCACAGCTCGCCGCAGTTCCTGCCACGCACCGAGTTTCTTCGATCCTTGTGGTCGTAGCACTCGTTGGGGAAAGATTTTCCCAAAGCGACAGCCCGCCATTGCTCGCTGCGTTCGGAGCACCAATCGAAAATGGTCTGCCAAGAAGCACCACGCCTGATCATCTCCCAGAGAGACATCCAGATGGCCTTTTCGTATTCTTCGTCTGCTTGCTCAAGGGCGCGTATTTGGCGGCTGGGCGCGTCTGGGTCGAGTTGGGATACGAGGGGTTCTCCAGTGTCGTTGCGCTTCAATTTTGACACGCAGTCGCGGTCCATTGGATTTAAGCGCTTCGCCTGCTTCAGCTTGCCTTTGGTGTCGAACCATCCCTTGGACCAAGACCCAGCGCCTCGTCCAAGTCTTTCATCCACAATGGCCGATACGTCGTCATTGGCCTCGTCAGCCGTCTCTTCCAACCAGCGAAGAATCAGCTCATTTTCGCGTGCACCATGGTTCTCCAGCAAGAAACGATCCCATATCTGACCCGGGTCCGCATATTTTTCGATTTTTGCGTGGTTATGATTCAAACGTTCTTGTTGGATTCTATACGCCTCTGATTCTGGATGCGCGGAGTTGTGTTCGATCAGGGTATGGAACAACTCCCAGGTAGCCACTTCGGACCTGTATTGCTTGAGCAGCGTCTTCGTGTCGTACGAGGTAGGGTTGATGTGCTCTTCCGCAGATTGGAGAATCTCCCCTCCCCGGGCTCTTTCCAAATGTTTTTTGGGTGCGCCTCGCGATTCCTGTGCTAGCCTCTTGTTGAGGACGCGCACGTTCGCTTCGGCCTCAGCCTTGAGTCCAAGGACGAGCTCAATACCGCTATTGTAAGCTGTCAACTCCGTCGCGCCATCGACGCTGAGGTCCCTGATCCAGGTGTCCACCTTCTCTGCAAACCGCTCGACTTCTTTTCCCACGCGGTCGGCCATAGCCTGCAGAGGATGAAGATCTTCATCACGGGGGCGATACTGGAGACGGAGAGTGTTCATCGTGTCTGTGGCGGGGGGGATGCTTTGGTCAAGGTCGGGTCGCCATCTTCTGCGCGGTGGCTGAGGGTCTCGAGACTTCCGGGAGACGGGCGCCATGATGATGGTGAAGGACTGCGGGACGGCGCATGTGATAGGGATGGAAGCGGACGTCGACGGTAGGATGAGCAGCGCTGACGACGCGCCGGGCAGACGGGGAAAACAGCAAAAGCAGACAGACACGCGAAAGGCCTGTGATGCATCGACGAAGCTCGCGGGCGGCAGGCGCGAGCTGCAGCACGCGCTAGTCTTGGTTGCGTTAGCTCCGCCGAGGATCAACCGGGGCACCCGAGAATGACCTGAAATTTTCCTCGAGCTCGCGATGAGGATTTTCCTTCTTCATGTCTTTAACCAAGGTAGCCTCTTAGAGTCGCGGTACAGACGTTCAGTGTTTGTATCGTGCTCAAGGCTGCCTGAGAGCGACGCGCCTCGTCTACTTATTGCTCGACTCCTTCGGGGGGCTGAGAGTCAGTGCAAGAATATCTTGGCGCAATATGTTCATTTTGTATACTTCTGTTTCTACATGATGATTGAGGTCTAACCAGCCTGCCCTCGCTGCTTCATCTTAAGCCTGGAGGCTGTCAGCTGGCTACCGATAGAAGAAAGTGTCCGTTGAGCCAACGCACCTGAGAAGCGGCGCCTTTGGGCAGCTCACGCAACTAGCCTCGTCGCCATTCTTTTGATAGAAAGCGTTGCAGCACTCATACAGCGCGTCAATCTCGTGTCTGTCAGCCATTGAGTGTCTGGATGGTTCCGCAGAGACGGTTACCTGCTTCTGGCATTTGTCCTCTTGGTACCCGGACCGCTGCAGGCAGTCTGGCTACATTAGATGCTTCCCATGCATGCACTGCAAAGCAACCAACACACCTTGAATCGTGCATGCCCTAGAATGACATGGAGGGTCTGTCTTGAGGTCTTGTTCGTATCCGGACTGGCACCAGCTTGTCAGCACATGCGCCTAGTTGACTTGGGACTGTTAGTTCTAGTTTGATACCATGATTGCTGAACAGGAACAAAGAAGCGTCGCAGGTGGAAAGAGTCAGGCTTGTGTGAACAATCAGATGTCAAGAATCTAGAAGCGCAAAGACATCACGACACGCATCATGAGGGTATCCGTGGTGACGCAACAAGCGACGGGTGACTCCCGGATCTTTCACTTCCCTCCAGTGCCCTAGGACAGTATCGGCTCGGCTTGCCCTACTGCCAACCCCACCGCGCAACTTCCTTGCCATAGACCTCAACACCAAGACATACTCTAGTCTTGCAAACCCGAAGCAAACAACCTTCTTCTCGGTCTACTTCAACCCCGCGACTGGTCTCACGGTATGTCGCATCTCGCCCTTCCAACACCCCTCTGTTCCACTTCCACACCTCCACACTGTCGAGGCCTCATCGCGTCTTCACCTGCACACCCAACATCAGCGTCTGTCGATTGACACGAATCTCGCGCAATGCTTCCACCTTCCTCGGCGCCGACGCCTGGCCCACCAACAGAGCCCGAGCAGAGAGAGCTGACGCCCAACACCACAGTCCCTCGCGCCACTCCCCCTCCGCCGTCAACAACCGCAGCACACCCGCCCTCGCCGCCCACTATGTCTGACGCTGGCACCCCCCAAAAGCAAGACGCCGGCCCTTCGGAGCACCTCAACATCAAGGTCACCGACGGCAATAATGAGGTCTTCTTCAAGATCAAGAGGACCACCGAGTTCAAGAAGCTCATGCACGCCTTTTGCGAGCGCCAGGGCAAGAGGCCCAACACAGTGCGCTTCATCTTCGATGGCCACCGCCTGAACGAGGAGCAAAAACCCTCCGACGTAAGTGAAGCGTGGACAGCCGTGCCCAACTCCAGCGACGCAAGCGATTCGACGTGCGCCTGTCGTAAACTTTTACGCGCGGCTACAACGCATCTCACCGGCGTCCCAAAACTCAATTGGACCTATGTCGTAGCCTGATCAGTTGTTTGCCTAACATGTGCTTCGTGCAGTTCGAGATGGACGACGGCGACGTGATCCAAGTCCACCAGGAGCAGATTGGAGGCGGCGACGCCGGCAGCTGCTAATCTCGCCCTCCCGCGACGAGCATCGTCAGACACCCCACTATACGCGACCGAGTTCTTGCAATGAAACAAGAGCGGCTGCTGAGAGCTTCCATTTCCCATCATCGGCCAACAATGGCGACTTGTTCACGTAATACTGGGCGTGCTACGAGGATAACGACGTGGACAGAGAGGAAAGAAAACTTCTGGCACGGAAATGACAAAGATACCTCTACTGCAAATGAGGATTGAAAGTCGGGAGGGATCACTTTTGTCCTTACCTTTGACACATGGTGGGTCGAAGGCGATGGCAAAGAGAGGGAGGGGAAGGGGGAGAGAGAGAATGAGACAAAACATCAATCCAGGGTGGCGCTCTAGGCGTCTACGAAAGATGGGAAATTTTTTTCTTCTGCTTTTTATTTTGCTGCGAGGTTTCGTTCTTTGCTCCTTGGCTTTTTTGTATCTTAGTTCTGGTGGGGGTCCTGCGCTCGCCCAGGTCCCAGCGCTACTGAGATCTCGGAAGTCGAAATGGTTTGCTCCCACAAATCTTCGCGTGGGTGGGGGTGCTGCTGCTGCTGCTGTTGCTCCTCTTCGCTGACAAAGTATCGTGCGCGTCGTGGTGCTGTTTGGTCCACGTGTCTGCCTCAGGCCAGGCTGTCTGCCGGGGCCCGTGTGACAACAAGGTTCTACCCAAACGTAGGTACCAGTAGCGTCTCCTCATATCCAGTGCATTTTCGACACACAGCCATATCTTGTTGGATCTATCTACAGATCTACAAAACTAAAGTAAGACAGTTCATGAGTCGACCAGAGACGAGCCAAGCGCCGCCGCGCAGTCGCGTGCCTCCAGTCTCAACACCTGCGTCCATTACACACCAACTCTACGCTCCCTAGCCAACTCCTTGCATTTAGCGACCGCCTCGTCAAAGCCATCGTACGCCCAAACCCTCTTGCCACTCTGCGCAATAACGTCCTGGCCCTCCTTCTCGCGAGTGCCCCTCAGCCTCACAACAACGGGGACGCCCCTCTCCTCCAAACGCAGCTCGTCAAACGCGAGCAGGACGCCGCGCGCTATCATGTCGCACAGCGTCAGCCCGCCAAAGATGTTGACGAAGATGACTGTGACGCGCGGGTCGGCGAGCAGCAGCTCGAACGAGCGCGCCACCGTCTCCGACGTGGCCTTGCCGCCCGTGTCGAGGAAGTTGGCGGCGACGTAGAAGGAGGAGGAGGAGGAGGAGGAGGAGTCTTCGTTGGAGTTAGCGTTCAGGCTGGGCAACGAGAGCGCGTCGACCGTGTTCATGGCTAGACCCGCTCCGTTGACGAGCGTGCCGATACTGTGGGTTTGGCTGGCGTTGACGTTGGCGCTGGTGGTAGTGGTGGTGGTGTCGTGTCGGCCTCCTGGCAGCTTGATGTACACGATGCCATGGCGCTCGGCGGCTAGTTCTGCCGCATCGACGGCGCTGGGCGATGTATCTCGCAGGGCGTGCAGGTCGGCGTGGCGCTTGCAGGAGCGAAAGGCAGCGTCGTCAAAAGAGAGCGAGGAGCTGGTTATGTGAATAGGGGAGGCGCGTGCGCCCTGCTTAGTCAACGTGGCAAGAGAGACGTGGGT
The DNA here is from genome assembly GCA_020351975.1 of Phyllosticta ampelicida. Lineage (NCBI taxonomy): Eukaryota > Fungi > Ascomycota > Dothideomycetes > Botryosphaeriales > Phyllostictaceae > Phyllosticta > Phyllosticta ampelicida. The sequence continues at coordinate 16,968 of JAIFKG010001122.1, read as the reverse complement.
TGAGAGGGTGATGGCCTCGTGGGTGGTGTAGAGCGACCAAAGCGATCGAAGAAGCTGCACGACGGCGCTCACGGCGTTGGCAGGGGCCGCGGATAGTTGCGTGTGTTGGAGGACCGTGTCTAATGTCTCTTTCGTGGGGCCGCTGTTGTATTCAAAGGGGATATGTCTGGCGCGGGCATGCATGTCCTTGGGATGTGTCGAAGGCGAGACATAAAAGGAGGGAGAGCGCGCAGATCGGTCTATTGTCAGACTGATGAGGCGCGAGGGCTCAGATGATGATGGCGGTTCAGCGCTGACTGCGATGCCATGTTGGGAGAGCAGGTCGGCTGCTTGGGTCAAGTTGAGGTGGAGGCCCCTTTTCTGAAAGAGTGTGGTACCAGTCCGAGAAGCTGAAGTCAATCGAGGTCTTCGAGCTGACGCGTGATAGCTGCGACGCTGCGGCCCACCGGCTATCGATGCAGCTGTTGAGTTTTGCTAAGACGAGAGGTTAGTATCAAGGCAAGCGGCGTTTTTGTCTTCGCCTTGCCTTACAATTTTCTGCACATTTCTACCACTTGTTGCAAGCAGGTCCTTCATCACAGGTCCAAAGTGGGAGGGATGGTCTACCACTACTGCTCCAGCGTCTTGAAGGATTTTGTACTTTTTCTCTGCAGAGTTCTCCCCAGGGCCAATCCACGCTCCAGCATGTCCCATGACCCGCCCAGGAGGTGCGAGGATGCCTCCTACCAGCGCGGCAATGGGCCTATTCCCGGTCAGTGAAAGTCGAATACTTTTTATGGGCTGATTCACTTTGGGTTGCTAGAACGTCTTTTGTACTCCTTGATCCACTCAGCAGCCTCCTCTTCAGCTCGACCTCCGATCTCCCCGACGAGAATGATTCCCTCCGTATCAGAATCGTGCTCAAAGACTTTGAGGGCATCCACGAAGTTGGTTCCAGCAATTATGTCACCGCCCATGCCTATACAGAGACTTTGCCCCAGCCCTGCTCTCGTGACCGAAGCCACTGTCTCATAGCTCAAGGTGCCAGACTTGGCCACGATGCCTACCTGACCCGGAGCAAAGGTGGGGAGAGGTTGGAAGCCAATTCTACAGCGCCCGATTGCTGAAATTATTCCAGGCGCATTGGCGCCAACAAGTCGAGATTTGCCCTGTGTGTTGAGCATGGAGTGAATCTGGGCCAGGTCAGTTGACGATGCCCGTCGACTTGCCAAAGACCTACTCTCAAAATGTCATGCAGGGGGATGTGCTCCGCAACCGCAACAATCAGGGGAATCTCTGCCTCAACGGCCTCCTCGATCGCAGCGGCTGCTTGGTGAGCGGCTACATAGATGCCCGTGGCATCTGGCTTCAGGTGGTCCTTAGCGGCGCGCACGCTCGGGAGCACGGGCAGCCCGAGGTGCTCGCCGTCGCGACCCGGCGTGACACCTCCTACGATTCGGGTGCCCCATTCGAGCGACTCTTTTGCATTGGCCGTGGCCTGTCGGCCGGTGAAGCCTTGGAAGATGACACGCGTGTGTCTCCCGATCTTCAGGTGCTCGATTGTCTTTGCATAAGCTGACGCTCTAGCAGCCGACGAAGAAAAGCTTATGGCGCGAGACGTCTTGGATGGGGAGAAAGTGCTGACAGGAATGCTTCTGCGGAGAATTAATGACGACATGGTCGAGGCACAAGCGCAGGGCATGGTGCGAAGAGTCAACGATGATGCAATTGGGATGCAGACGAGAAGCGGTAGCTGGGACGCGATGCGACGAAAATGCAGCGAGCATTGCAGCTCGGCGGGGGGGAACACGAAGTTGGGATAAGGGTTGGGGTTGTGTGGTGTTGCAGCAACTGGCACGACTTTGATGCGAAGACGGTCCTCGGGCGGGCAAAGAGACACGGATGGGTGCCCCGCGTCCTCTCGCCCACCAGGATCCGCGTCCTCTCGCCCACCAGGATCGACGTCGTGGCTGCGCAAGCTCCTGTCCAGTGCACCTTGACCCTCTGCGTCTCCCCGCCTAACAATAGCACCTAAACTTGGTCTGGCCCTCCGTCCCTGCTTCCACCCACCTTATAAACGCGTCAGCCGTACTCAACCATCGCCGGAGTGTTCTAGTCTCGTTACAGTCGTTTCTAACTCTCACCAAGTCCGGTCACGTTGGCCGCATTTCGTCATATCGAGCCGAGCTTTTGTTGATCTTCGAAGCTGCTTGCTTCTTATAGTATAAAATAATACCCGTCTCCCCTGCCGCTCTTCACGTTGAAACGATTACGCTCACCCCTTTCATTGTCTCTCGTGTTCCAAATGCCCATAATGACATCCTCCGCCATCTCCTCCTCAGGTAAACTTCTCCACGTTCACGCCCACCAGGTGGTCGACGCTAATACTTGGGCCTCAGAGCTCGCCTCATCTCTGTCCAACCTCAAGCTCTCAACCGACCCGACCACCCTCGACTCCAAGCCTGCGAAGAAGCCGGCAGGCAGCAAAGCAAAGAACATCATCGCTGACTCCTGGGAGGACGATTTTTCCGAGTCGTCTGGCTCCGACACTGGAACTGCCGAAGAACTCGAAGCTGCTCCCAACAATGTTTTGAAGAGGCAAATTACCGAAGGGCCACTTGCTCCGCCGCCCACACCTGCCTCGCCCTTGGCATCTTCACCGGCGTACGACACGCCTTACAAGGGAATCGACGCGCAACTGGGAGCAGCTTCCGCGGGGAGAGGGCTTAACAAGGATGTCCCGGCTCGACGTCCAGAGAAGACCACTGCCGTGGCTGCAAGGATGATCGCGGGCGGTCTAGGTATCAGACCTCCCAGAAGGACCGAGGAGGAGCGCGAGTTTGACCGCGCGGTACGGGAGAAGGAGAGGAGGAAGAGAGAACAGGAACGGGAGCAAGCGGTATTACAGAAGCAGAAAGAGGAGGCAGCAAAGAAGAGCGTGTGGGAGGACTAAGGACGTAGTAATCTGGTTGCCATCTGTCCGCGTCCTCGCTTCGTCTACAAAGTGTACATAGGGATGGTGTGCCTGGACAACTGGTCACCAAAAAGGTCAACGGTCTGGGCTCGCACTCTGGCTGGAATGCCACAAGGATGCTTGTAATAGAACGAATGTAACCTGGCAAGAGGAAATAAACGCATCGATTTGGAGTTTTTGGAGCAGTGGAACCTAGCGAGTAACCTCTAGCTACCACCAAAGTCTGCAGCGAATAGCACATGAATGAATGCACTTTCACAGCATAGCAAGGCGGGCACTCGTGTGGAAATGAGGTACGTGCAAGCTTATATTGAGAGGACGGGGCCGACAATGCAAGGGTTCCCAACTTCTAGAATCGTTCCATCCGACTCAATTAGGAGGTGGCTGTGTGCCTGTGGATGCGGATGCGGATGCAGATGCGCCTCTTGCGAGGGAACATCCGCAGGCGACTCTTGACGACGTTGGTGAGCGCCGGACAAAGGTGTGCCTTGTTAAAGCCGCAGTCAAGCCTGACTGCTCGCCTGATGTGGTTTTCTGACGGTTGAGTGGAGCGGAAGACGGCTACGATAACGTGCTCAGGAAAATCATCATCTTGGGGGACTTGATCGTGTCTGGACTCTGCGATGGGCCCAGCGGTGATATCATGGATGCGAAGGGCTTGACGCGTTGTCGGGCCTGTCACAGTAGTCGACATGGGCCTCACTGGACCAGTGCAGTGTTCAGCTATGGCGATCCCTCCTGGCTAGTGTTTTGCTAGGTGTGACAAGTTGCGAGAAGTTCCTCGACACAAAGATGACGGGATTTGCGTGTTGTTGTCAACTTCTCCTGAAATACCTGAGCCTTTTGGATGCTCAGCACATCTGCTGTTTGCAAAAGAAGTGGATCTCTGTCAGACATTGACATTCCTACCACGCTCTTTTCCACGCCATCTTCTCTCACCGTTACAGAAACTTTTGTCTTGACCCGACTCTCAAGACCAGTGTCGCTTCCGGTCCCTTCCACACCAATTAATTCTCGTCCTCGGCCACGACTTCGGCATACCAACAGCACTCGCTGTATCTTCTCATCGCCCGGCAGAGCAAAAGTCGCGGAAGGTTGGGCAGATATGGCCAAGCTGAAGACTGAGAGACGGAGCCATTCATGCAAGGGACGGTCGCTATCCGCCGCTGAGATGCTCGTGGACAGAGGATTGAACGGACAGTCGGTCACTCGGCCTGCCGACGCCGCGTTAAAAGAGGTGCATTCTGGCTGGAACTGCTCGTCAGAATCTTGAATACAACGAACAACTAAGGTGTGTGCCTTAATGATGCCGAGAAGAGGCAGTCCGTCTCGATGACGCGATCCGCTCCATGGAGCCCCGCGGAGTGCTTCGCGCCTTCGCCGTTGACGTTCGGCCGATGCTCCCGACGTCGTGCTTGACTGCACACAGAATGAGTCGGCGGAGACGGGGGTGCCAAGTTCCAAAGACTTACATAGGGATTTAAACTGGGGTGGTCAATCTGTGATTGTGCAGGAATATAGAGACGCAAAGGACGCGTTGAGCGCTTCAGTTTGTTTTCCAGAAATTTCACCACGTACAATTCTTCTCTTAAATTTACTCTACTCAAATCTTCAAGAGACCTTCAATTATCTGCCTCGCTATTTCCACAAGATGACGTATGCGCCCAAGATCGCCATCGTTGGCGCAGGACCCGCCGGATTGACACTCGCCCGCCTACTTCATCGTTCCGGCATCTCAAGCATTGTTTTCGAGAGCGACCCCACGCCCGAAAGCCGAACGACCTACGGAGGCAGCATCGACCTGCACGAAGAATCCGGCCAACTGGCTCTGCGTGAAGCCGGCCTCTGGGATGAATTCCAAAAGTTAGCGCGCTATGAGGGCGAGGATCGGATCCTCAAAGACCGCTTCAACAACATCGCCATTGAGCAAAAAGAAATTGATACGGGCAGACCTGAAATCGACCGCAAGTACCTGCGCGATATGCTGCTGAAGTCCATCCCCCCCGAGTACATGCGGTGGGACCATCGCCTCAAGGAGGTGTCGGAAGACGGGATGCTACACTTTGCCAACGGCAGCACTGCCGCTGGCTTCGATCTCATTGTTGGCGCTGATGGCGCGTGGTCCAAGGTACAACGTCTGCTGAGCACCGTGCGGCCGTTCTACTCCGGTGTCTCGGCCCTCGAGCTCTGGTACCATGACATCGACTCGTTCGATCCGGACATGGACGCCATGATTGGCCACGGCTCGCACTTTTGCTTTGGCGAGGAGACTGGCCGCTGCCTCTTGACGCAGCGCCAGGACAACGGCATCGTGCGCACGCTGGCCTGTATGCGAGTCCCCGAGGGGTACTTGGCCGACAAGGGCGTCGACAATCCTGACCGCGACGCCGCCGTGGCCTTCCTGCTGCGTGAGTTTGACGAGTGGGCTCCCGAGTTGAAGAGGCTTCTCACAAAGTTCAATGGCTCTATCTACCCGCGTCGCCTCTACATGTTGCCCGTCGGCTTTCGCTGGCCGCACAAGAAGGGCTTCACTCTCATTGGGGATTCCTGCCACCTGATGACCCCGTTTGCGGGCATTGGTGTGAACATGGCCATGCAGGATTCCTTGGAGCTGGCGCACGCAATCATTGCGGCCAAGAACAGCGAGTTGGACGCCGCGGTGTACAGATTCGAGAGGACGATGTGGCCACGGGCGGAGAAGGCTGCCAAGTTGACGTGGGAGAGTACGCTGTCGAGGTTTGACAGTGATGGGATCGAAGTTCTTAAGACGAGGCTCGAGATGGCTGTGGCGTTGCGAGGGGAGTTCAAGAAGAGGGTGCCCAAAGTCGCGACATTAGCAGACACGGTTGACGAGATGAAACTGCCCGAGTAAGCTGTTTTGTTTGTATGTTGGTAGAGGACATAGTGTCGAGTCTTTGATCTGATTTGGCTGCACATTTAGCTCTTCTCTCAACAACCACTTAACCATCATAGAAAGAAATCTGCAGGTTTTGTTGCAGCTGCAATCAAGCTGCAATCGCGAACTCGACTGATGGATTTTGCCATGAGTCAAACATGAAGTTCTCATCGAGACACGGAAAACATTACCACAATGCCAAATTTGCATTCGGAAACCCAACGGCGTCCGGTACCCACCGGTATATTCGCAACAGCTTCCTACCTTTCCCCAGCCTTGCATGTAACCGTGCCATGCCCTGCCGCGGCCATCCTCAGGGTCCCCAGCCCAACGGAACCTCGGAACCCACCTTGGTCCTGCCAATCGATTTGCTCCATCTGCCATTGGACGTCAGTAATCCAGGTGTCAGACCTAAGAATAGCCACAAGAGGGAGCTGGTGCAGGTCCAGCATGTGCAATCTCTCTCATCACAGACAAATGGATCGACGGTGCTGTCGTTGGTATTGATTGGCCGCCATGGTTCTGCTCGAAGTACAGAGATGACCGATGGAGAACAGGTCTCCGGAGAAGCGACAAGCGTCGAACGATGGTTCAGATAAAACGCGCAAGTCAGCAAGACACAGCAACTGAGGAGCGAGCCGCAGTCACAGCGCAAAATAATACGAAACCCAGACAGAAATCCCCGCATCGAACTAGCCTCTCCGTTGTTTCCAAAAACGGCCGCATGCTGAAAATTCCCGACGCCTCGACAGTCGACAACACTCAATAACGATGGCCAGCGCGCAAATTATCTATGCGGTCCACCAGCGGAGAAAGATACGAACATGGCCCACCCAAGTCGTTGCGGTAGTTTTAGTCTGCTCAAGCCCTTGGCAGAAAAGGCTGCGGTGAAATGGCGGATAAGCGCAACTCACGGAAGAGCCCAGGTCGAAGCCACCGAGGCAAGCAACCGCCCGCCGTTTTGTTCGTCGCTTCGCTTTCTTTACGCCTCTGCAATGCGGCGAGCTACGACCGACCATGGTGTTGTGACTTGGCAACGATGAATCGTATTCGGTTGGTAGACTATCTGCGCTACTAAACACTTGGTCCGGAGACGCATCGGCTCTGGTCGGGCCGTGTGCTCTCTTCCAGGGCCGCCGATTCCCGGCGGATAGCACCGCACCGCCGATTCCCGGTGGATAGCACCGCTCCAGCTGACTCCGGCGGATAGCAAAACACATGGCCCGCTTCCGCGACAACTTTGTACGATTTCAGTCCGAGGTCCACGGCACAACTGACAGCCCATCTGCCGATTTAAGATGTGGTGGTACAGTGGGAGATATGGATTGATCAGTAGCAGACAAGCGGGGCCACTTTCACCCGACGAGGATATCGGCCCAATGTGCGGTGGCGCGAAGCTAATCCTTCTGATGCATGGGCAGTTGTGCGAGGCGGCAAGCTGCCAGTGCCGACTTTTTGTCGCTCGTCGACGACCAAATTGGTGTGTTGTTCAATCATTGGCTTCACATAGTGGGAGGAACCAGGCCTGGGATACGTTGCGTAGGTACCGTCCTCGGGCTGGCTTTTTGACACAAGCTATTGAGCGTGGTCCATGTGGACTGCTTTGGTGGTTAATATAACCATACTGATGCCTATCGCGCTCATTCCGTACCTTTGTTCATTTTCTTCATTGATGCCCGGATCTTGCTTTCTTACATTCTTGCATTCTTTGGACATAAAGATCAGCGGGTACCTGAGTCACAGGTGGTCTTGTGAACAAGCCCTGGCTTGAATATTTTCGAGAACATGGAGCACGTGCCGCTGACCATGCCGACGGCAACGCGACCCGTCTCCCAGCAAGTTTTGGTGTCAAGAAAAAAGGCATGGGGGTTGCCGATTGGATTTGTCTCTGTGAGTTTGAAGTGCTGGAGATTCATATCAGGCCTAAGGACCTGCCCATGTAATGTTTTTCTTTGGACCTGCGGTTGACTGACGAATGCTGCGTTTCTGATACCCTTTGCAGAAAGTGAGAGACCAGCTCACAATATCCTCATGGCTTGCCGTCGGCGCATGTCTGCAAAGCTTACTTTTCCTGGTTGCTGGCCGAATCGCATTTATTCCAGCCTTTCTGCTCATCTTCCACCGCGTTGTAGATACTGCATTGATGGTAAAGGGGGTGAAGGCTGACCCGGAGGCCATGGAAAACATCTTGATGAACAGATACGCTCCCCATTTCCCCAACAGCAACGGCAAATACACAGGAAAGCCGGCCAACAAAGACATCGTGGTCTTTATGATTGGCGCAAGAGTAAACCAGTGAGTTACTTCACGCAGAGAACGAGATGGCAACTGACCATCTCAAGTCCGCTGGGCTTATTCGCACCCGGTTTCAAAGAAATGGGAGATTACTTCGAAAAAATGACTGCGGATATTGAAGGTGAGAGCCCTATACCTGGGTCGTCTCAGCAGAGATTAACTTGTGCAGCTCGCTCCGAAGAATATTCTCTCTTGGGCCAAACAAACTACGCAGTCCAAGGCGACTGCTCAACAAGTGCAGACACGATGTCCGTCATGTTCTTTGAAAATATCGAGGGACTGCACAAGTTTGCCCACGACAAGCTGCACCGCGACGGTTGGAATTGGTGGAACAAAAACCTGAGCTCGTTCGGTCACCTCGCCATTTGGCATGAAATGTTTCATTCGCCTGCCGGACACTGGGAAGGAATCTACGTCAACTCGCATCCACGCGGCCTTGGTCAGTTGTTCCCAAAGGCCTCGAAACTCACAGGCATACCATTACTGACGCCTTTAGCAGCTGCCACAACAGTCCCAATCACCTTGGATAAGGATTCTGGGGACCTCAAGGCCGGGACAAAGGCGTACTTTCATCCAATTGTTGACGCTCGGAGGGGTCCCCTTAAAACCAGTGCTGGTCGAATTCCGACTCTAGGATCAAGTGCCAATGAGTGTGATAAGTACAATGACGACGCAAATTAAATTTACGGAAAGTTGGGCGTCTGACGAGGAAGGAATGTCAACCTTGTTAAGACTTGGCGCCAAAAAGTCGCGTTGCCCGTGGGAGTATTGAAAGCATCAAGAGGTGCGCGGGTTGATGGGATGCATTTAAAGGCCTTTGCCCGGCCTTGAAATGGCAATTTTGTTTTCGGCACACTGTGTTGCTGCATTAAAAGCTCAATGCCGCAGTCTTGTTTTGAGAACTCTGCCAAGAAAGGCCACATGCAAATGTTGGACAGATAGTGCATGACCTGAAGATGTTAAAATTTGACGAATTAGACCTAAGTTGTTGATGCAGTGAGCGGCGTATGAACAGGCCCAATCTCATAGTCGTTGGTAGCGGCGATGCATGCGACAATTGAACGCAGTAGCTGTTGAAAGTGCTGAGGCTGACGCGAGGTGAGAGTGGATGCCGCCTTCCCGAGAAAGGGCGAAGTTTCGGCGAAACTCGTTTTTCCGAAAAGTGCCCTCTCGCTTAGTTACCCGCCCACGATCCAAATTCTGGCGACCGCTGTGACGATTGCGCAGCGACAGACGACGACCACCCAAAGGAACCGCCGACAACCGACTTCAAGATGAAGTACATTCGCTCCTCCGAGTCGCTGACCATCCCCGAGGGTGGTGAGTACGCCATCTTTCCGATGCGACGAGAAGAGAATCGCCGGCTAACGAGTGTCGTGCTTTCGTAGTCAAGGTGCACATCAAGACGAGGATTGTCACCGTTGAGGGTCCCCGAGGTACGAAACGACCACGCCACGAGAAACGCTTGGAGAATGCAGGAGTTGACGGACAAATCCAGGCAAGCTCGTCAAGGACCTCAGCCACATCGCGGTCTCCTTTGCCGTCCCCAAGAAGAACGTCATCAACATCGAGCTCCACCATGGCGTCCGCAAGAACGTCGCTGCCCTCCGCACCGTCTGCTCGATTATCCAGAACATGATCACCGGTGTCACCAAGGGCTTCAAGTACAAGATGCGCTATGTCTACGCCCATTTTCCCATCAACGTCAACATCGAGAAGAACAAGGAAACCGACAACTACGAGGTTGAGATCCGGTATGTGCAGGACGAGAACCGAGGGCACGAATGGAGAGGACTACGGGCTGACCGGAACGCAGCAACTTCCTGGGCGAGAAGCTCGTCCGCAGGGTCGCCATGGCCCCCGGCGTCGACGTCGAGGCCTCGAAGAACGTCAAGGACGAGCTCCAGCTCACCGGCAACGACCTCGAGAAGGTCTCCCAGAGCGCCGCCGACATCCAGCAGATCTGCCGTGTGAGGAACAAGGATATCCGAAAGGTTTGTCGAACCGCCGAAAACTTCGCCGCACAACCATCACCAGAAAATTTGGCTGACACGGGCCACAGTTCTTGGACGGTCTATATGTCTCCGAGAAGACTAACATCGTTGACGAGTAAGCATCTCATCGAGGGGAAATGCGGTGTTTCTCATGGGGTATGGCGCGTTCTTCAAGTGGAAAACGGCATCACGGTATTACGAGGGAAGGATAGGTCTATGACGCCTAATCGGACTTCCTTCAATGCCGAAATTTTTCCTTTGGGTGCACAAAACTTCCAAGGACAGGCCATGGCGGCGGGGAAAAGTATACCCAAAATCAAGCCACCTACAAATTTTGACCCAAACAGAAATAAGCTGATAAATAAGGCGCAAAATTGAGTGACAATGTGATCGGTTTACGCGTTGATTGGATTCAGCAGTGGTAGGTCACTGCCTTGGTCTTGACAGAGGTATGTCCGTCTATTTTCTCCGCCTCAAATCGCAATTCGCATGACGAAACATTTCGGATGTAAACTTCAGTATAACCACCGAGAGCGCAAAACCGTGTGGATATTTCCGTTGCCTTCCTTCTGACTCCAGCACTACTTCAAACATTCTCAATCAACATCCAAAGGGGGATTCAGAGCCATTGGCTAACCTTACCAAGTTTCGCAGATTTCATCTCATGCTCGCCTACCCTTGTACGCCTGCCTTTTCACCACCACAAACTTGGAAAATTCTCCGCACCAATGCCTGCCCAGTCGACTGCGTAAAGACGTCAAGGATCTTGAGCTCTGCCGCTTCTCATTTCCCTCCCGCCCTGTCCGACCAGTGCCATGCCACACTAGAGGAAGATAGCAGAGGACGACCGATAGTACTGGGGCCCTCGGCCCATAGCTCCCAACCTTTTTGCACAGGCCCAAGCGCAGTTCAATCATTGCCGACGTCGCCGGTCTGAATATCTATCCAGGACTCCCAGGATCCTGTGCCACACGCCTAAGTTCCGGGGTCGCAAAGATGCATTCTGGCCTGCGTTCTGCCCTTGCAATGTCCCTTGCCACATGGTCATTGCGGCTTCCTATTGATTCCATCAGAATTGCTCTTGATTCTTACTCAACTTTCGCAGCACGTGACTCAGCAGGTGACGAAATTGACAGCAGCACCAGCATCGAGGGAAGACACATATTCCGACCAACAATCCAGCTCGTCATGGTAACCTCAAGGACATTCGACGGCACCTACCTCTTCCCGTTGTGTTTTGCCGCATGATGCGAAACAAGGGCGAAGAATGCTCTCACATCGGCGATGCGAGAACAGCCCTGCATAGCCGCGGAGAGTAACCTAGCGTGCCCGCCTGCTTGCCCACCTGCGTGCTTGCGCGGTGTGGGTGGGGATCCACTTTTTCAAGACTAGGGGCTGCATCGCGCTAACGACAACCACTGCGTACCTAGGAACGACCGACATCACGCCACGACATTCCAGTTCTGTCTACCATAGACAACGCAGTCTAGGAACTCAATAGATACCTGGAAGGCGAAGCAGATATTGTGGAAATGGAATGACATGGTGAACGAAGTTGTTGCGTCTTCTGGTCCATAACAAGGGGACCAGAGACTTGGATTCCATTTATTCTTGCTTCAAGCAAATGAGCGTACTTTGTTTAGAAAGCGAGGTACGTGTGTGATCAAATCGACTCGTACAACTCGTCAGCGAAGTGTAAAAGATGGGACTAGCACGCAAACAAGCTAGCCAAACAGCCCGCAGCCAGTAGCTAGCAGGCGGTGCACAGGGAACCAACCACACTCGCAGCCGAAGCCGTTCGAATGGACATTGGTGTGAGCTGTGCCGCCTGTGGGGACGGAGGTGGCTGTCTAGGCGGTGCCTTCATCCTTGGCCTTCTTTTTGGCCTTCTTCGATGTTGGTTGTGGTGCGCCCTCCTTCTTCTGGTGCACGATGAATCGTGTATAGCACTCTTCAGGGTCCCACTCGAAGCCTGCGAGATATGGTGCCTCGAGCTCGTCGTCGGCCTGGTTCAAAGAACAAAGGTCAGCTTGGGCCGTGTATGAAGTTGGGGAAACACTTCAACTGAAAAAGAGAATGGGACTACTGGGTTGCTGGCATACCTTCTTCTTGAACTGCTTGTGGATTGCGTCCAGCGCATCCTTGATTGTCACGCCCTTCAGATTCCGTGCGACGACGTTGAGTCCGAGCGGGAAGTGCAGATCAATCTTCTTGACCATTGGTGTCACAAGGGGCTTCTTCAGCGTGTCCTTCCAGTCTTCTAATGTGCCAGGCGAGGTGTTGAGCTTCCTGGAGTGACGTCAGTCGGCTCGGCTCTCATCAGTGCAGAGGGGCACCCAGAAGGCGGATATGACGGAAGAGCTGGCCAACAAAGAGTGAGCGGCATCCAGGAGTAGAGCTCACCAGTTCAGCTTCTGCGTCTCCGGTGCTATTTGCAGCTCCACTCCCTCCTTCTCTGGTCATGGTCAGCCCAGCAGTGGTGGAGAGAATCGACTTTGCAGTCGTCCAAAGAACCTTACCGAGATCTTGAATGTTGTGGACGTCTGGCGAAGTGCTGCTCTTTCTCCGGTGAGTGGGGCCCTTGTGGTGGTCGGGCGGCGAGCCGCTCTCGATGGCGGAATCGATCTTGGTCAAAGGTGCTGTGTCGGCTGACATGGTTGGAGTAGTTGTTGATGGATTGTTCGAAGACGAACGGAGCGAGTTGGTGAAAGCGTTGGTTGAATTCGAAAAACAGCTGGAGGCAGATGCAGTCCGGGCAAAGAGGGGGAAGTAGAGGAAGGGCGAGGCTGCGAACAAGGTGCAATATAGGGCCGGGGCGGGGCGGCTCCGGATCTGCTCAATTGCCCTTCGCTGGTGCAACAAGATGAGGAGACGAGCAGGTGACCTTGGAGCCAGCTTGGCTTGGGTAGACCGTGATGGTCACGCCAAAAGGGCATTTGGGGAGGCTACAAAGGGCCCCGAATCACACCACCCGCCAATCATGGCTTTAGCTCCTGACTGCCCGGCCGTGCTATTGGCTGCTGTCCGGGATACAGCTGGGGGGATGCTGCGGCCTTCCGGAATGCGGGGAAGCTCTCAGGCCTCACAACCAACTGCTTGAATGCAAAACCTCGTCCTCCTACATGCTGCTGCTCCACCATCTACGCCTCCCGCTACATGTGCTGAGCTGTCAGACCGCCGCCGCTTCCACCGCAAGCAATATCACTGCCTCCCACCTCTCCACCAGGCTGCCGGCTTGCCAGCCTGCCAGCCTGCCACGCTTCGTCGACGCCATCGACCGACCCGTACCGTACCGTACCGTACCTTGCGCAATCGGCGCCCTGAAATGCAAGGAGCCGCTGGCTGAGAGAGTAATTCGTCGACCACGCTACTCTTAGCCCCGCACCCGCGCTCGCCTGTCTTTATCCTGCCCTGCTTCTCTTTGCCCATGCGATGAAACCTGAACGTCACGCGGCATGGTCCCCTTGAAAACTGCTACAGTCTCGAATACACAGACAAGTCCATTAAACGATTAAACCACGCACAACTGTGGAGCCAAAGCATGTTAGACGTAAGCCTTGGACATGTGCGTGCTCCTACGCTTTCAGCTCGACCGCGCCGCTTGCATTCGTCGGATCGGCCAAGGATCTTGCAATCCAGCTACCGTTTACCAGCCTGCCACGGTCCGATTGTCGACAGGTTGCTGTCTGATTTGTGGTTCGCCCTCTCGCGGCCTGCGCAGTCTTCCTCCTCCTCCTCCTCCTCCTCCATCCAATGGGCCACCAAGGACGAAAGCAAACTAGCCGCGCGAGCACGCAAGCCTGTGGCAGAGGGCCAGGAGCATGAAGGGCAGGCAGTATCTCGCGCCCTCACACGCGATGCTCACTGCCCTCCTCAATCCTGCCTGTTAATCAAATCATCGGTACCGAGCTGCACCCTGCCCGACTAGTGACGACCCTGAATTGTGACAATGTTGACGGCATGCATCGAACAATGTTGGAACGCAGGATGGCGTCATGAGGACAGTAACTGTTTCACGTCCTATGCACGCGTCAGATGCAACGAAATGGCTCTGGATTGTCTACTACAGTACAAGACGCTGGCTTGCTCTGTTCAGTATCCCGGGGGCACCTTTGAAAACCGCACAGCTCCAGCACCCAAGCAGGCACGTGTCCCGCGGAACTGGTCTGCTTTGTGCTGGCTTCTGGCCGGCTTGCTCACCTTGCTGAGGCTGATGTCGATCCTGCCAACGCGAGTGCGACTGCGTACCTTGTTGGCGGCTGACTGGCTGATAGGTTGACGTTGTGCCCTGTCTTCACTATCAAGTTTGACGCCCCTTCCTTTCCAACGGAACCCGCCCCTCGTCGCGGTGCTCAAAGTCTGCTCCTTCCGCCTCCTGATGTGTCCAGGTGAAGCATCGGTTCGTCGCCCGCAACACGGTCGTGGTAAAGACGCGCCTGTAGGGGTGGTCGGTGGGTCGAATCAGCCCGCCCCCTCTCTACAGAGTACAGAACTACATGACTATGTGCGGCGGGAATACAGATGCGCGCAACTAGCTGCGCCCAAATGCTCGCCAGTCGCGCGAGCGGGCGGTGGCCGGTTGATGGTGACAAAGTTACTGGGCAGCTCCCTCGGCTCGACTGGGCTCGGCTGATTCGGTGTCGCCTGCCATGCATGGCTGCTGCTTACCAACTCATCCGTTTGTCTGCCAACCAGCCGGGAAACGCTAGCTTGAGAAGGATGGCTGTGGGGATTGTCATGTTGGGTGGAGGAGGTTGTCGTGGATGGGACGGTGCCCGCCAGGTCAAGGTGCAGTGATCTCCTCCTCATGGCTGTGGCCATTTTCGACTCTCCTCGCTTTGACTTCGTAGAGTCTGGTTGCAAGATGTCTGGCTTTGTTTGGACCGAAGCCGCATTGTTTTCTTCTTCTTTTTCTTCTTCTCTGCTTTTCTCCGGCGTATCTGATTTATTCTGATCTATTTGATCTCTCCTGCTCTCCTCTCTGCTCGTATAACAAGGTCAAAATCGCGACTCTTCAATGCGTGCTTTGACTAATTATTGCATTTCATTCATGATACAAAAGACACGGCTGATGAGCTTCGCCGTCGGTCAGGAGTGCGGTAGGCCCCTCGAGTACGCGGTGCTGTGCTTGCAAAAGACATGATGCGCCAAACAGTGTGACAAGGGATGCGACACGGGGCAAAACCCAACCCCAACCGCATGCGCGTGGCGGCTTACTCCACAATGAACGTCGCCTCGGTGAACAGTTGACCCTCCTCAACCTTTTCTTCGTCTCCAATCTTGACCTTGAGGGACATCTTGGGTGTGTACTGGTAGATGTAGGGCTTTGTGCCGGCGGCGCTGGCAACAATAGTTTTGATGAAGCCCGGCACCTCGGCCATGACGTCAACCTTGTCTGTACGAGCGCCGAGCGAGCCGCTGAGCTCGGCATGCACGTCTTGCTGCCCGTCGACCGTCTTGCCTTGCCAGGTGTATGCCGCGGCGACGGGCTCAGGCCAGTCGTTCTCCGAGTCTTGCCTCTTCTCCGTATGCGTGACAGTGCCGTTGGGGTTGGCAAGGAGGAGGCCGCCTTCGGTGGCAATGGCTGACACGGTGACCGTCGTGGTGCCGTACGAGGGAGGCGTCGTGAATTCCATAATGACGGCCGAGTACGTGGGGGATTGGAAGTTGACAAAGTCCCAGCGTGCCGCTATGCAAGAAGCTCGTCAGTAGGTCCGTCCACGAGGCCTGGGAAGCCTGGCGTGGGGAGGTTGGAGGTCAGGCGTACCTGCGTGGTGCGGCTTCATGCCTTGCAGAGCGTGCACAAACATGCCCCGACCGCCGAAGTCAATTTCGCCAGCCTTGGTCAGGACGCTGCCCTCGACCTTGCAGCGGGGCCAGAAGGCGTGGCGCATCGAGCCCCACGGCTTCGCGGGGTCGGTGCCAAAGTAACTAGTGCCATCCTTGCCCATGACGAAGCCCGGCGCTGTCCTTGTGAACTTGAGGTTGACGATGCTCTTCTTGTTGGTTGACGACTTGATTGTGTACGAGCTGCCATCTTCAGACAGCTCGAGGGAGCAGTTGTCGGCGTAAAAGTTGTGGTTGCCCTCGCCGAAGCGCACGTTGTTGAGCTGGTCGGTCGACCACAGGTGCGGCGTCTTGCCGCCGTCTTGGTAGAAGATCTTGGAGCTAAACTGACAGGTTGTGCGCAGGCCGCTGTCGCAGAGGGCGGTTAGCCAATTCTTTTTGTGCGCCGGCCCAGACCGAATGTTGGTGCTCACGCTACATTGCTGTAGATGACTTGGGCCATGCCGATGATGCCATTGTCAGCCGTCATGTAAAAGGTCTGCGTCTCGACGTTGGTGAAGTCGAGGGCGCGCCATTTCAGGTCGGCCTTGGTGAGCTCAGTGTAGGGCGTTTCTGAGGCTTGCTTGGTAACGGGCTGGATGGCGTCAGGGCCATAGATGGGCTCCTGGGTCCCGGCGACGTTGGCCAGCCTGGGCAGAAGAGTGAGCACCTAGGCAGAAGAGAAGCGCGGCTGGCGGGAGGACTGGACTGACTGCTGCTTGGCCCAGTTGAACATGGCGGAGAGGGTGGGTGATGTAGTCAGATGATGGCCGGTGGGCAGTGGGAGGGTGAGACTGGAACGGGCGGAGGCGGACTGTAGTCTGAGGGCCGTGGGCCGTGGGCTGTGGGCGGTGGGCTGTGGACTGTGGACTGGCGTGAAGATGTAGGAGTAGCGTGGGCGGATTGGGGAGCAGGAGCGAGCAGTCCCAGAGAGTTGGTGGTGATGGAATGGAGCGGGTAGGGCGGCGTAAGAGCACCGATTAGTGCAACGACGGGACCTAGGC
>JAIFKG010001118.1:0-20832 GCA_020351975.1 Phyllosticta ampelicida | reverse complement strand
CTCTCTCTCTCTCTCTCCCTCCCTCTGGATGGTAGGTGGGTTGGTTGGTAAATGGCGAGCGGGATGGATGAGCTCATTTACTCATGACTCGATGCGTGCCATCATCATCACATGAGAATATGGAGGAGACTTTTTGTTTTTGTTTTTGTTTTGCTTTTTTTTTTCTTGCAACATGTGGTTACAGAATAGAATGTACACGTTGTACCCACATGCCACCCATCCGTCTTGACTCCCCGCTCTGCCCTACCTCTTGGTACCACCCATCCAATACGGCACCTTCGCCTTGATGGCTTCCCAATCGACCATCAAATCGCCCTGCCGATGATGCGTCTGCGCAACGAGGGCCGCGCCCTCGGCCCTCGCGACGCCTGCGTACTCGCCGCTGCTCGCCTTTTCCTTTTGCAGGCGCTCGACGCGGCGCTGGAGTAGCAGAGCCGCGGCTGCTCCCGTCGCCATGCCCGCCAGATGCGCGACGTGGTCGCGGTTGTTGACGCGGCGCATGCTGATCAGTTCAAACAAGACGATGACCGCCAGGATGGCCTTGCCCTGGAGGGGGACTTCGTAGTCGGTGAAGGGGACGCGGCGGCGCTCGGCGTCGGCCAGGACGAGATACGCGGCCATGATGGCATTGAGGGCGCCGGACGCGCCCAGCGACGACGTGTGCCAGCCGCGGCGGCTGGCCGCGTGCCGCAGGAGTGATGCCGTCGCGCCGATGGTGCCGCCGCCGACGAAGATGGCTAGGAAGTTGCCCCGGCCGACCAGGTCGTGCAGGTAGGGTCCGAAGATCATCATAATTAGCATGTTGGTGAGCAGGTGCGTCGGCGCGTTGTGGCTGAAGACGCTGCCGACGACCGACAGGGCCGTGGGCGCGCCTGGCGTCAGGATGAAGTACTTGTTCATCGTGCGCCAGCAGGGAGGCACCTTCCAGGCGAGAAAGGCGATGAGATTGAGGCTGAGGAGGAACAGGTTGGTGGAGAGCGCCGGCGGCGTGTCGGGCCAGAGGCGTGCGGTGCGGCTGGGGGCTTCGTAGGTCGAGGCGAAGAGGTAGCATAGCGTTACTATGGTCATACAGACGAGGACGCTGGGGCCTACGCGGCGGATCTGGGCAAGTTAGGAGACTGGTAAGGGTGTGGGAGGAGGAAAGCATACATAACTCATCTCTGGCGGCGCCGTGTCATGAGTAATGGTGCCGCGCTCTCTGTAGTATCTGATAAACTCGGACTCTGGTTTCTTCGGCGCTGTCCCAAACCATCAGCCTTGTACCAAGCAAATCGACAAGATCCTTACGTCTACGCAGCTCAAACCGGCCCTTTGGGTTTTCCAGTGCTTTGCCAGTCGACTTGCCGGCAGCAACCGCCTCCTTCTCCGCCTTCTCTTCCTCGAACTTTTTTTGCTGCTGCTGCGCCTCGTAGATGGCTTCATTTTTGGCCCGCAGAGCGTCCAACTCGCTGTATCCATAGATGGGGTCCTTTTTGTACAAGCCCATGTCCTGTGCCCTTTCAACCAGCTCGTTCTCGAGCCGCTCGGCCTCGGCTTCTGCGTACTCGGCGGCGGCGGCTTGCTCGTCCAGCGGGTACGTGGCCCGGAGATACTTGAGGCCCTTGAGAGACTTTTCGGGCGCAAAAAAGTCGAACTGGACGCCCTTTTCGACGAGTGAGCCCGTCACGCGACGGTGTTGCAGTGCCCGCAGTATGCCATTGCCTTGAGCAGCGGGGACGCCGGGCCCGAATATTTCAGCGATTTCCCCGCTAGAGAGGTCGCCTTCAGGCAGAGGTATGTCCTCGATGTCTTGGCCTTGATTATCATTCCCGTGGCACTGGTTAGGTGCCGATTTCGCGTTTTTTGGGTCGGCCGCAGGCTTCGAAGGCGTGGTGCTCTTCCGCGCCTTTCTCGCAATCGAAGTCGTGGTGCTGAATCGACGACATGCTACAAATCGAAGAAGTGGCGGAGCGATGGGGATGTGTGACTGAAATCGTGGCAAGCCGAGTGCTGAAGTCGAGATTGGTGAGCAGCGGGACGCGGTGCTGGGGCTGCTGCGGGCTGCGACGCTACGTGCAATGGCGCATGGCAGGAGAGCAGACAGGCGCAGCCCAGCAAACGGCCTACATGCTATGGTCCACGCATTGCTCATTGCGGAGGAGGGCGTTAGGGTTGGAGCATACCACTGGCGTGGTGAATGGTCCCGTACGTCGTGGAGTGGGTGACGTACAATCAAGCATTGGACCTAAATCTTGGAGCCAGCCCTATCTGCTCCGGCACTTCACCACCGCGCGTCTCGCCAGCTCCCGCCGCGTCACCACGTCGATCCTCTTGCAAAACCCCAGACTAGGCCTCTCGTTGCAGTTACTCCAAAACCTTGTTCAAACTACAACTCTTCTCTGGATCCATCATGTCTTCCGAGACGCAGCCCATCTCGCTGGAACGCTTTGCCGAAGCCATCGCCGAGCTCACGCTCTCATCCTTGCACGCCAAAGCTGCCGAGCTGCGCAACTCGATGTTCCACCTGCGCCGCTCGAATCTGCAACTGCAGCCCTTTGCCGACGAGGGCGACGGCGACTGCGCGGACGCGATCAGGGAGAACGACGAGACGATTCTGAGCATGGAGAATCGCGTCGAGCTGCTCAAACTAGAGGTTGAGCGCAGAGGCATGCCGTGGGTCGAAGACCCGGCGGCGGCGGCGCAGCAGCAGCAGCAAAAGGAATCTGTGAATGGCACGACGCAGCAAGACGACGGGATGCACGACGATACGAATTCCATGATAGAGCATGAAATGGCGCCTCGTGATGGCACCAACGCCACAGGTAGCAGCGCGGGTCACGGCACCACCCAGCAATCCGCGAACACGAGACGCGAGAGACAGCAGCCGGAGATATCCAGCGCAGGGCCAAATGACGAAGAGGAAGGAGTGCATTTGTGAGAGCGGGCATTGTTACGGGACTGAGACATGAAGCCACCGCCAGAGGAGCATCGCGGATTGCTGCATCGGGAAGGATCGCAGCGTCGACATCAGAGACTCGACAGGGGGCCACGTCCGCATCCGCATCCGCATCCGCATCCAACTGCCGACCAAAGGCGCAGACGGGGTTGGGGGCCAGAGGCGTGTGATTGGCCAATCTTGGTGGAATGACCCTTGCCGCAAATGCGAGTCACGAGCCTGCGGACGCCGTCGGTACCAGGTGAGAGTCAGAAGTCAACAGAAGAAGACAAAAGAATAAACACAAAAGCCTTTGCTGCACCAACCAGTGGGTGATCGCTTGGTGTTTGAAGTTACAGCTGCAAACTTTGGCTGTTGCTATTCCGAGACCAACAGGCCACCAAGTTCCGCAAGCAGCAAGGAAGGGGAAAAGCTACAGAGAACCGTCGGATGCCTGGGCTCGATGTGATCAACGAGAAGACATATGGCAGCATCTACGGAGTATGGCTACTCTTATGGCTATGACTGTTGGCAAGCGAAGTGCCTGCAGAAACGTGGACTGTGGACTGTGCATACGGTGCTTGTGGCATACGATGTCGCCTTTTGGTCGGCAAACGATTGGGCCTTCGCTATCACGACGCGACATTGCGTGATTCCACTTTTTGATCACAACAGGCGCTGTGCAATGGTTTTCTGCGTGCTTTCGTCTCTTTGTTGTCGTCTACTAGGCGGCCACTCCCGCTGAGCCTTGCCCGAGACGTCCTTCCGGACCGCGCATCACCGCATGCCTGCGCTTGCATCATAGCAAACCTTACTCAAAGCATCCACGGCCCTTGGCGCCATCCTCTGTCTCCCCTACAAATCCCTTCCACACCCCCCGCCGACACCCTTTCCGTTTCCAGCTCGATTTTTTGACCTCAAAGCAACCAGAAATACTCCACCGTATTTCATCCCTACGCTGCATCCTACGTCCTTACCATCTCTCTTACGTCACGGTCGTCTGCCTATCAAGGTGAGAAATGCCACTGCCCTGACCGGTTGTGCTGGACCCAAACTAACAGATATGATAGCCATCATCTTGTCGCAGAGCCGCCGTCCCAAGGCGTTGTGGACTCATAATTGTACACCGCAACCCTGTTGCTCCCTGGCTCCGCAAGGATCTGTCTCTGACGTGAGGACTAGAGCTACTCGTGACACGGCCAAAGGCCCAGTTCAGATATATTGGGCACCAAATATCCCCTAAATATTGGACCAACCGCATCTCGTGCTAGTTACCGCATTATCATCCTCTCCTCCAAAACTGTCCGCCTTGTACTTTCTCAGTCGAGCCAGCTTCAGTCTCTCAACCACCATGGCCAACGAGCAAGGACGACAGCCTTCTCTCGCCGCCACCATTTCCGACAGTCTGCGAGATGTCATCAGAGGACGCGTTTCGTCCTTTCTCCAAACTCTCGAGGCTTCGAGTGATTCGCCCAATGTGAGCAAGGCCATGGGCTCGTGGGCAATTCCTTCGGACGCGGAGAGTACCCGTTCGCCGGACGACATGGACAACGACGAGATACTCGCCCTCACTTTGGAAGCTGAAGAGCTGGCGGCAGTCAAGGCTGCCACTCAAGAGGCTTCAGCGCCCACCAGTCAGGCCGGAGCAAAGACCGACTCTCACTCTCACAAGGTGCGTTTGGAGTCTTTCACTGTCTCTACTACTAGCAAGCGATCGATACTGACATCTCTCGCAGCACTGTTGCACCGTCGATGGCACCTGCACTCGCGACCTATGGCTCCGGGGCATGGTGACTCTGGCCTGCGCATCCTTCATCCTCCTCTCATGAGCTCGATTCGACCACGGGAACATTACAATCGACCATGAGCCTCTCTATCGTTGAGCCTCTAAGCCACCGCTATGACACGTCTGTGCCTGGGGCTCTCTTCCAGGTGGAACCCGCGGAGACCTCCGTCCTACTACAGGCGGCCAATTTTCAGGCGTGTAACAAGCGGTCCATCCGTTCGCTACGATGCGTCTCACATTACATCCTCCATCTCGAAACACGCAAATGCACCGTCCACGGCCTGCATCTACCGCCCACTTGGTCGGCGCGCATATCCGTGTGTTTTCGTGGTCGATGCCGATACCCGAACTGGAGACAAAAACTACTCCGTCTCTCATCAACCGGAACTAGACGGTCGGAAAACCAGCAACGGCAGTGAAAAAGCACTCCTCTTCTATCAGATCAAAACAACACATCGCCATATCTGCCTGCCTGCCTGCCTGCTGCTAGGTACCTAGTCTCCCGTCTCGAACAACAGTTGCCACGGAGAAAGCCGAGAGCCGCCTCCGTTTGTCAGCCCTTCTTTGATGTGTCGATTCGCTCCCGGGCCTGTCCCTCCTTCCGCCCGCTACCTTGCTCGTAGCTGGTCGGTCAGCGCTTTAGATGGAAACGTACGGGGGTGGTGTGAGATGGGACCCCTGTTCGGCACCCTTGCCGGCTGTTTGGACACGCGCTTATTGATCCTGGACAGGACAGGTGGCGGTGTTGGTCGGCGGGAGAGTGGTGGTCTTGAATCGACTAGTGTTGATGGCCACTGCTGCTGACGGTGCAATAATGGCTGCGAGTGAGCCATGTTGCCAGGCCTGCTGCCGACAGTTGTTTGAATGAGACTTGATATTATTGCTGGAAATTTGCGAATACGCCGAATACGCGATCGTGGAAGAGCTGGACGGAGGATCAGCGAGCAGTCGGAGTTGCTTTCCTCGCACTGCATCCCGAGTCGAGTCCGCTCTTTCCAACACGCACCACCGTCTCACAACCACGCATTAAACTCCTCCAACAATGTTCACCGCCGGTCACGCTCCTCGCCTCCCATCACCTCAATAAAATGCGATCTTGCTCTGCGAATCTCTCTCTTGAATTCCTTCCTCTCCATTCCCAACTTGCCACATTTCCGTCTGGAATACGGCACCTGGAAGTCGGACTCTTTCACCCAGCAGACTTCGCTCGGGAGGCTGTGCATGCATGCACGCATGGATGACGGGTGGATGGACGGCAGGAAGGATGCCTGCCGGCGAGCCGATTAGCTTTTGGGAGGAGCCTTGTCAGCAGGCGGCGGGGAGAGGTCTGAGCGGGCGGACGGGCGGGCAGACGGATGGACAGGGGCGGAGGAAACGAGACGAGGCGCGGACATGTTGACAGGTGAGGGGCGGAGCGGGAGTGTACCTCGGTACGTACCCAGGGAGTTGGGGCTTTCGGAGTAGAAGTCACTGGTATCCGCTGTCTGCGGTGGAAATAGCAACTCGAGTCAAAACAAAACGCGACCGTCGCTTTGCTGTTGTCCCCGCCACTGTTGACGTGCGGTGGCGCATCCACGTAGTTGAGAGGTTTGGCAATGCTGGGGTCTGACACGTGACCCCTGATCCAAGGCTGTTCCATGCCCCATTGCACTCAGATCTGCTAGTCGTCCATACTCGTCAATTTCCTGGCTTGCATGCAACCCATATCACACGTCATACAGCACGTCGAGAGAGAGGGAGCTAACTAGATGGCAGCGAGCGAGCGCTTCGTCGTTTACCCGCCCGTGTCGAGTGAGGAGCGAGAGCGACGCACGACCTGCTGGTCACTGAGGTGTTTGTCAACAGCGTTAAATATATGCATGAATGCGGCTCGAGGACGGATCTGCATGCTGCAAACGCTGATTTCGAGTCTACGCCAACCAATCGCCCTTTCCTCGTCTAGCAGTTGGTGCGGTTGATGAGCGCGAGCCGGAGCTTTCGGGCAAGGCATACACAGATCGACTCGATCTGAAACATTCCCGTCGTGATGGGAATCAGACACAACGGGCAATTTCAAGTTGTAGCGGTTTCTTAGCACAGATTCGTCTTGTCTGCGCAAGTGGTGGGGTGGGGGCTATGGAGAGGCATTTGCTGGTTGCATACCACACCCACGTATACTCGCGGTAGTGTGAGCTTTGAATAAAGTCGACAGAAGTAGAAGGGGTGGCTGTGATTCCTACTCGTCTCCCCACTTGTTCATCTTTCGGGCAGCCATGTGAAAATAATGATGCACCTGCGTCCTACACAAACAGACTCGTCAAACCATGCGATTGCTCTGGATGTGGGACGAGAGGGCAAAGAATTCGCAAGGCTCCCGGAAGGAGGAAGTGAGGGAGCAGGGTAACTATTTGTGTGCGAGAAGAGTTGGACACGTAGGGTTTCCAGAGAATATCGAGTTTTTGGATTTTTTTCTTATTGGATTTTTCGTTCGGGTCGATATATACTGCCCCTTCCGAACCCCTGATTTTGCCACGAAACTCCTCCATGCAAGCAAGAAGGAAACCGCTCAACACACCATAGCGGTTCTCCTAATCCCCGACTCAGACACCCACTGCTCTTCATGACGCCATTCTTTTGAACCATCCGCTCATCACCTCGTAAGCTTTTTCTCCTTTTATCATCCTTTGCGACCTCATGCCCTCACAATCTCCCACTTCAACTCCTTGATGCTGACCTCCTCGCCGGCCTTTTCATCGTAGTCGTACCAGTCGCCCTCGCTCAGATCGATGCTGTCGAATTTAGTCCCCGACTCGACGCCCGTTGCGCTCCATTCGCCCTGTTTGCATGGTTGCGTCAGCTATCAATCCAAAGTCGCGCTGTTCCTGGCGGGTCAGGGAAGCAACCCCAGTGTCTTACGTCGGGCTTGAAGTCTACGAATTCCAGGCCGCGGCAGTCAAACGTGACGAGCTGCTGGCGTTTGGGCGGCTCGCTTTGCGGGTAGACGTTGGGCGCGGCGGTGATGGAGGCGGAATGCTCGCGCTATTGGACAGTCCGCGATGATCAGCTTCTTGCTCTACTCGCTAGACTCTTGTCTTTGCCGCGACAACATACCTTGCAGTTCTTGCAGCGCCAGACAAAGTTGGCTTCGCCTCTGCTGCCGCTGATTTCGTTTTGCTCCTACTGCGACTCAGTCTTATGTTGTTGGCACGCAACAGCGTTGCGGAGGAAGCCGGCGGCATACAAAGCGGTTCACGCCCACCCAGTTTGGGTGTGTCTCGCGGCAGGAGGTGCACTGGACCTTGAGGGTGTAGTAGAAGGGGTTGTCGGCCGTGTCGTTGGGGCGGAGGTCTGTCACACTGCCGATGATGTCAGAGACAGGGTAGAGAGAAAGACAGCGAAGCAGCACTAACCCCTCGAGCTCGGCGGTCAAGGTGAGAGCCAACATGGTGCTAGGTTCTGTCCAGAAGAGAAAACTTGTCGATAGATGTAATGCGATTGAGGCGGGGTGCTGGCTGACATAATCATCAATAGTGAGGGTCTGTCATTGGGGCGTGCGCGTGCTTCGATCTACGTAGGGCTGAATGCTCGGTCTCGGTAGAAAATCCAAAATCGCAAATTCACCACAACTGCCGGCTCGACAGCCTCCGCGCCCACCAACCCATTCCGAGCGCGCCGCTGCAGGCCGTATCGCCTGCTCGCGCAAATCTCCGTCCATCTTTCTCCTCTTCCGTCAGTCGGCCGGGCCATCACAAGCCAAGGGAATGTTAACCCGATTATGCGAACCTCATGGCCCCGGACGTTACGAGCAAAATGCACATGTCGAGGCTCCCATTGCCGGTCTTACTCCATCGGCCTGGCTAGATGCATGGCCTCCAGCCCGGCAGGCCGCCGTGCGCTCCTCTTCCCCACCTCGACCCTGCTTTATTCCTTCATGTTTGGATGTGGCATGCTGGAGCACGGCCACGTCAAGCTGCAGCGTAGGGAGCATTGGAACCAGGCCATTGACCAGGCAAAGGTCGAGCTGGAAGAACAGAGGAAGTTAATCGAGTTGAATATGCAATATTTGGGAGCGGATGAGAAGCAGCAGTTGCTGAAGGACTTGGACAACCACTCCGATTCGGCCTGGATGGGCGACGAGGCGCCACCACTGGCACCTAGCCTGGCCCGTTTACCCCTGTGCTCCAAGATGATAATAAGGTCGGCAATTGATGAGAGAATGCATCACTTGGGAGCAGAAGAGAAGCAGCGGCTGCTGAATGCCTTGGACGAAAACACCGATTCGATCAACGGCGGGAGCGACGAGGCGCCGCCACAGGGACCCGACATGGCCAGTTTGCCCTTGTGTTCCAAGATGATAATTGAATGGACGCAGAACACCGCCAAAACTAGGGAGCTTCTCGAAAAGAGCGCGGGAGACCACAATGTTCCGCAAGATGCCGAGGCCGCCGCCGATTCTCAAGAGTCGGACGCCGACAAACAGAAAAAATGGGAGAAGGCTGCTGCAGATCGTTGGACTTCGGAAGAAGAGCGCGAGCTCTGGAAAGAATCCACCATGTACACCATGCTTTCACGCAACAAGCCGAGAGTTCCGCACAACACCGGTCATCAATTGGATATTGAAAATTTGCCGCCCCAGTCAATATATGCCTCCGAAGATAACAAAAAGAGAGGATTGCAAAGTAGATGGACGCGACGGAAGATACAAGCCACCAACCTTGCCATGGCGAAACTGGTGCTCCGGTTGATCAAGGAGGGCGTCCGAAAAGAAGACAAGGGGGTGAATTGTTCGATAACAGAGAAAATGAAGAGACTAGAGAACATTCCAGCGCACTTTCACCAAATATTCTGGCCTAGTCTGACGCAATTAGGCAGATTGGAGTTTCAAATCACCCAACAATGGTACGACACCGTCTGGCCTCACAGGAGCCAGCAGGACGATATTCCTAGGTTTCCGCCCGTATTTCACAACAAATACCCCTACTACCAACAGGATCCAGCCGGAGAGTTCCACTTCGATTGCTACAGGATGAACCACCACATTTTCAATTGCTTCGAGCAGGCCTTTTCCAGTGAAATCAGTCTGGACACGCTCATAATGGATATATGCGACTGTCTGATGACGTCATCAGCGCCCCCCAACACCACGACCTGCAACGCTCTGATCCTGGGCTTCACGCGGCTCGAGCAGCCAACACTGGTCGAATTTGTCATCCAGGCCTTCGAGGAGAGTTACGCGCGCTACGACGAAATTACCTGCTGCGCTATTCTCAACCACTACATGCGGACCGACCGCGGCAATCACTTTTCCAACTTCATCAACATGATGACGGGCGCCGTCAAAGTGGTCGACAGGCGCTACCTCTCCCTCGCACACCCGCTCCTCCACCAATCCTGGTCGCAGGAACAGCTGGCGCGTAAGACGCACAACCGCGTCGTGCCGCATCCGACGCAGCCAGGGAAGCTGGTGCAAAAGGTGTTTCCGACGACAAAGGTGTTTTCGCGCATGATCGTCGGCAACCTCAAGTTTTATGGGTTGGAAGACACAATCAAGCTGTGCACGCAGCTAACACAGGACGGCTGGGCCTTTGACATTACTGGCCTGACGTACTTCCTCGCAGCGACGGCGGCCGAGGCCGACTGGGCCGCCGGCGTCATGGTGTGGCAGCAGATTCAAGACCTGCGAGCTATAGCGCCCGCGCGGCCCTTTGTCGCCCCCAACGGTTCCCGAACGTCGCCGTTCGATGCGGCAGGAAGGCCAACCGTCTTCCCAAGCTCCTCGGGGCAGCCTCTCCCTCCCCTCGACGTCGAAACGTACGCGCACATGCTGGTGCTATGCTCGAAGTGCGAGCGGTCGGACGTGGCAGAGCACGTCCTCGCCGAAGCCTATGCGACGAGCGGGCACCGTCCCATCCCCATCCAGCGGCTAGCACAGCGCCTGGCCAAGGCCGGCCGCGACGCCATGCTAATGAAGAGCTTGCGGTCGGACGACCACCGCCTGAGGACGCACGTGGGACAGCAGTTGGCGGCGGATTGGCACAAGTGGCGGGAAGAGCAGGCGGACAGAATGGAGGATGAAGCAGAGAGAAGAAAGGAGGAGGAGTGGTTGAGGGCGCATGTGGCGAAGGTCAGGAAGCACGGCGTCGAGAGGTGGTGGGACGAGGAGGGGAATTTGGACGATGGCTCCGCACCACCGACAACGCCGACGTCAACAGACGCGATGGCAACATCGCAACGGCAGGAACATCAGCCGGCCCCAACGCCTCTGACCCAAAACCACCACCTCGACACCGGCACAACCGGCACCTCGGCCTCATCCGACGCCGTCCTCGCCGACGACGAAGCCGCCATCAAGGCGTGGGAGGCCGAAGCGTGGATGTCGACCAAGAGCCGCCGGCTGTACAAGCACGTGCGCAAGGCGTGGAGTCCGCAGTGGGTGCAAGATTCCTCAGAGCGCTCCAATGGCACGAATGGCGATGGCAATGATAGCAGCAGCGCGAAGAATGGCGGCGGCGGGGGTGGTGGCGGCAGGAAGTAGCAGCAGTAGAGAATGAACGTAAGAAAAGATGAGATGATAAGTCAGGAGGAGAGAGTTGGAGGTGGAGGACGAGGAAGAAGATGAAGAAAATAACCCCATCCGGGAGAGAAGAACGACGTCGGCCATGATAAGTTTAATTGAGCCTGACTTGGACGAAACGAGACATGGTCCACGCAATACCAACACAAACTACCATTTGACAGGGAAATTATTGGACATGGCACGGCATTGCTAGGCGTAGCGTGGGTCATCATCACTTACATCCTTTTTTCTCATGTCTTTTTTTTTTTTCATGTGTCTTTCTTTTCATGTCCTTTTTTTTTTTTTCCATATCCTTTTAGTTTTTTCGTGTGGAAAATTTTCAGAAAGCCTACATAACCCCTTGCTCACGCAAGCTTCTCCACTCTTGGGATCATTTCTTCATAGCTTTGTTTTTTTTTTTTCCCCTCTCCGCGTCGGTCATGATGTCCGGGGTAAAAAATAAAAATAAAAAACAAAAAGACGCAATTCTACCTCTCCCTCTTGTCTCGTACAGTTACGCTTGCGCACAGAAAAGGCGGGCGGGCGCGCGCGCGCATGCCCGCCGGCTGGCTCCGCTCGGCTCAGCGGTCGGCGGAGAATGGCGAGAAGAAGGTGGTCGTGGACATTGACCCCGTTGATTCTCAGGTCCGGCGCCCACTCGGACGACGACTAAACTTGCATGCATGCGAGGATCAGGCTTGTCGCCCGTCCATCTGGGGTGTGCCTTTCTGGCAAGGGGCAAGCTGGCTTGAGGGAGTGTAGACGTGGCACTTGACTGGGAAGGCTGGCTGCGCCGGAAGAGCCATCTCGGTGGGTACAGAGGTGGAAAGGGGCAAGGCAGGAATGTAGGCGTGTATGGCGAGCACACCTGGCACCGGCTGCAAGGCGGCCAATCGATGGAGTGCTCTCACGCGTGCTCGAGCATGCATGTAGGTAGAAGCAAGAGGAAAGTGATCATTTCAAGATCAAATGTGGCAAAAGGTCACTCTTTGGATGTTCTTCGCCATCCATCCTATTCGCGTTGATCTTATCCCTCCTGCCCGTCTCCATCTTTATGGCTGGTCCGTCCACGACGAACGCCAGTGCAATCGTTCAGGCCGTTGCAAGAAGTGTTCCATCGTTGCGCCATTGACACCGGTCACCGTTAACCTTATTCCGCCGTTATGTTGATTTGCTCGCTCTTTCGCACTCTAGACTCCGCCATCCATCATCATCCACCAAGCAGCTCTCACGACTGGACAGCCGTAGCAGCAGCCTGCTGACCATCCTGAGCCGAAGCCGCCGGTGCCGCAGCAGGTTGAACTTGGGCCTGCTCGAGCTGCTTCTCGGGCAACAGGCCCTTGGCCAGCCACAGCTGGATGAGGGGCATCATGGGCTCCATTTCCTTCTCGCTGATGAGGTCAAACTGCTGGCCGACGTTGACAAAGTGGATGAAGCACGTGTTGAGCTCCTTGTAGGCATTGAGGTGCCAGAAGGGGTCGAGCCAGTGCCCGTGGTACAGGTGCGCGTAGCACCGCATCATCTGCCGGTAGATGCTCTTGATGTCGTTGAGAAAGTGCTCCGGAAAGCCGACCGGCTTGCCCACCCATTCCCTGCCCGAGAGCTGCGCCAGCGGCGTGTTTATGCTCGTCGGTGGCGCTGGGATGGGCGTGGCTGCGCCCGGGGTATTGAGGCCGCCTGAAGCATACGGGGAAGAGTTGGTGCCGGCCGGTTGGTTCAGGACCGTGGTATCGGTGGGGAAGAGGTTCTGGTCGCTAATCTTGCCTACGATCCACTTTTGCACGAGCTGAATGTATTGATAGGCGGGAATCTTGATGGGCTTCTTGTTGTTGTCCAGCCAGGTGTAGGTGTGGCTAGGAGGTACTCAGCATCACATTTAATAGCACACGCAAACGGAAGCACGGGACTTACCCCGCAGCGGACATGGTGGGGCAGCTATCCGGGTTGCAAATGGGACGGCCGCTCCGCTCATCAAGCGTCTTGATGATGCTAATCATGCCGTCGAGAAGACGGTATTGCTCGACAACTGAGCTGAGGTTAGCGGTCTCTTCTTGGCGGTCGATACAAGCACCTGGCTGACCTTGGTGAGCAAGCCACTCGCCCTCGTCGACCATTTTTGGTCTTGCGGCGAGAGTCATGAAGTTGCCCTTGACAATGAGGTTGGCGTACTCGTCGCGGAAAAAGTAGGGGGGTTTGCGAGCGGCGGGCTGATGCGAGGTCTGATCATGGTGGGCTTCACTGGCGCCTGACGCGGACATGGAGGGCGACTGGTTCACCGACGTGTTGGTTGAAGGCTGGTAGGATTGCTGAGGAGAGTTTTGGTAGGAGGTGGTGGGAGAGTTGTTTCCTTTTGGCGGAGGAGGCTGCTGCTGCTGGTTGCTATTGCCTTTGCGTCCGCCAAAGCCCTGACGGCTGAATGATCCGTTAGCTTAGTGTCTTGGGCTTTGCCCAAACAGCAGATGAATGGTTCAGGGAGGTGCCAAGATGCGGCTGGAGAAAAGGGCCCAGGAGCGGGTGTTATCACGTCAATGGCATGGAGAAGCTGCGCAGACGGAGCAGTAAAATGAAATTGACTGGGAGAAGCAGCTGGGGTTTCAAGAGCGGGCAGTGTGACGGTAGTGGATCAGGACACGGGTAACGGACAAAGGGAGCTGTCAAAGGGAGCAAATGACAGCCACGTGCCGCGCATCATGGTCGAGATACAAGGAAACACGACGGCGCCAGAGAATGGTCCCGCAAGCGTCGACCAAAGGCATCGGCGTGCACAAACAGCAAAGCGAACGGGGGGGTGATTTGAGGAATGCCAAGCGAGCTCGCCACAGGAGTAACTTACACGCTGGAGAAGAAGGAAGCCATGGAAGCGAAGGCGGAAATCTTGACGGATGTTGAGGAGGACAGGGAGGTGAGCGGAGGGGTTCGGATTTGAATGGGGTTGAGGTCAAGCAAGTAAGTAGGAGGGAAGAGAGATATGAGGGAGGTGTGCGAGGGGAGTAGAGTTGAGCAGACGTTCAAGGGCTTTGCCTCTCCCCAAACGTTTCATCAGTCAGGGGAGCGAAGGCCACCCGCCAGTGCCAGCCAGCCCATGATATCATGCCTCAGGCAGCAAAGCCCGGGCCCGACCATTGTTCCGTGACTCTTGGCGCTTCGGGCCTCCGACGCTCCGTCATGCGCGTCCGCCGCCAATCAACCAACGCGCCAGCCAAGCCAAGAGGTCGACCTCAGGTTGTTTCTACAACACCACCCCACCGCAATCATGTCGGACGCTGCCTCTGACAACGGCGACCTCTTCGGCTACGATCTTGAGGCCAATGGCGTGGTCGAATCCACCAACCCGCCCGTGTCGCAGAATGACGACGACGACGACGATGAGGACAACGTTGTGACCAAGCGCAGGGCCGGCACAGGCGCAGCTACGAACGGCGACCGCGACCAAGAGCCCGACGTTGGCGATGAGGATGATCTGTTTGGTGATGATGGCGACGACCAGGTCGAGGACCAGATTGCGTTCGTCACTCGTCCTTCTGAGCCGCGACCAAGCTAATCCTCTCCAGCGCGGAGCGCACTCTGGACGATGAGGAGCTCGACTCGGGTGACGACGTGGACCGTCGCGACCGCGACCGCGTCCAAAGCCAGCCCGAGCAGGAGCTGGAAGACACGGAACAGAAGCTCCTGGACATTGCGATACCTCGACACCCTGTGCCACAGCCAAGCGACAACGAGGTGAGAATCATTCCAGTTGCGGCGCAGTGGCTCGTCTGACACAGGCCAGCTCTATCTACTCAAGGTTCCCAAGTTCATGGCATTCGAGCCCAAGAGCTTCGTCCTGGAGAAATGGCAGCCGCCGACGACTGATCACCACTCCAAGGGCGAAGACCCTTCGCCAGCTTTTTCTCCATACAAGACGGCTCAAACGACGCTCCGCTGGCGCCACTCACCTTCCGACCCGTCCCAAATTCAGTCGAATGCTCGAGTCCTTCGTTGGTCCGACGGCTCCCTAACTCTCCAGCTTGGTGCCGATCCGCAGAACCAGTACGAATTCGATGCAAAGCCACTTGCTCCCCCTCAGAACAACCCGCACAAGCCTGTTCCAACTGCCAAGGACCGCCGTGCTGGCTCAACAGCGTACGATCCATCTCGAGACTCGTTCACCTACCTTTGCTCGCCACATCCGTCGCTGCAGACGGTGCGCATCACCAACAAAGTCACGGCTGGCTTGACTCTTATGCCCGCGCGAGGTGCATCAGACGACGCACTGGAAAGACTGCAGGAGAGCTTGGCAGCGGCGGCAAAGGCTCGCCAGGGCGTCGGCGCGACAGTATTCAGCTTACAGGAGGATCCCGAGGAGAAAAAGAGGCTGGCCGAAGTGGCCGAGAAGGAACGCGAAAAGCACATGCGCCTCAAGGAACGTCAAGAAGAGCGTCGTCGCGAAAGAGATCACAGAGCATTCGGACGCAGCGGTCTGGGCCGCAGCAGCGGGTACGGAGGAAGCAGGACTGGCTACGGCGGACTCGACGAAGAGGGAGGGGCCAGGCGATCCAAGCCGAACCGTGCCAGGCGTGACGAGTACAGCGACGACGAAGATTTTCAGGGGCGTCGGAGAACGAGGGAAGACGAGTATGACGAAGAGGACGACTTTATCGCCGGCAGTGACGAAGAGCCAGAGATTGATGACGAAGAAGACATTGACGAGGGTATTGAGCCACACCGGGCTGGGCGGCGGGAAAGCCCTAAGAGAGGCCACGCAGATGACGACGGCGAGGGGGAGGACGACGAAGACGAGGTTGTCGCTTCTTCGAGGTCGAAGCGTCGGAGGGTGGTGGACGAGGAAGACGAGGACTAGGCGCCGGGGCAGGATTCTCGCGATCGCGACAACGGCGACCAGGAGCAGGTAGGTCACAGCGGTCGGAATTGGTAGTTCTTGGCAGGTCTTTGATGGCGTTTCCGCAGACGGGTGTCAGGGGAGCGTGGACTAGCATGCAAAGGGTTTAGGGGGGTGGTGGATCACGGTTGGAACCAAAGCAAGACAGGTGGCAGCGGCGGCGACAGCGGCGTCAGCGGCGGCGGAATAGACGTTTCGAAACCGAAGCAAGCAGACGAGAAAATGGCCTGCCAGCAATGCCGTCGGTCAGGCCACGCTAGTAGAGCAGAGTGGTCAATCTAAAACCTTTGGCGGGCACCCGGAGCGACGACTGCGGCGGGCGACAAACGGGGGAAGAGCGGGCGCACAGCAGCAGGGAGAACGACGCCTAGAGCAAAGACAAAAAGTAAAAAATAAAAAAAGAAGAGGGCGCACGTGTCGAGGTAGAACGTTTCGGTTGTCTTGGTCTGCTCCAGCGGTTCTCAACTCGACCGGTAATGGAATCCGACATGGCACTGCTGTTACGTCGTCCTACTAGTAGTACTGAGGGCGAGCTTGGGAGCCGAGGACAGCCAACGGCAGCCGTGCAACGCTAGACAAATGACGTCGGTGGGCAAGAAGAAGGAGAAGAAGAAGAAGAGAGAAAAAAAAAAAATAGAATGATGCCCAATGACAGGACCTAATCTAGCGGCTCCTCCCTCTCTGCATGCACCGCTAGAGGATGGCACGGAACTGCAGGCAAAGAGATAAGAGGGTCTCCAGACGCGTCCGACTTGCCTCCCCGGGGGGTCATCTGGCTGAGGGCTGGGGCATCGTCCACGGCAAGACTCGGTCGGCGTCAGATGAATGACGGCATGGGTGGTGCAGCACAAAGCAACGCAAAGCAGCAACGAACCAACGTGGAATCGTCGGAGATGGCAATGGAGCGTGGCTGCAATGTCAGGAAGTTAGTGGCAGCAGCCAGCAAGCAGCGACGCAGGTGATCAAAGCTTAGCATGTGCGGCACTCGTGCCGTCTGACAGCAGCAGACGAGCAGGGCAGGGCAGACAGTCGAGTATCCGACGCGCGAGAGGGCGAGAGGGCGACAGGGTGCCCGAAGCGGGTGAAGGTGGTGGACGGGTGGATGGACGACGGTGGTGGTGAGGTGGATCTGAACTGAACCTGAACCTGAGCCTGAGCCTGAACCTGAACCTGAACCTGAACCTGACGGTGAATCTGAATCTGAATCTGAATCCGCTGCTGGTTGCGCAACGGTTCCCGGAGCGCGCCTCTGGCTGAATGACCCGACCTTTTGTATTTATATATATTTTTTATTTTTTTTTTCTTTCTTCGGGGCCGCGCCGCCGTCGTCGTCGGTGTCGGGGGGCCAGCCGGCCAGTAGGCAGCCTACTGCGGCCAAATTGGCCAGCCCCCCCCGCCCCCGGTTCCACGTTCGGCCAGCCTACCCAAGGTCCCACGGTCCCAAGGTCCCAAGGTCCCAAGGTACCGTGGTGTGGTGGGATGCAGCGGTGCAGAGGTACTGCCTGTTGGCAGCGCCGTACGGACACTTGAGGGCTGGCCAGCGCACGTCAGGGCGTCAGACGGCAAAGAGGCAGATGGGAGTCAATGGGCCTCCACCGGGTCCCTGCTCGATGTGACGTCGGGACGCCAGAGAGGCGGCACAGCCGTGTGGAGGGCTGGAGGGCTGGAGGGCTGGAGGGCTGGAGCAATGGAGCAATGGAGGGTTGATCGGTTGACCGGTTGGTCGGTTGGTCGGATGGTCTGATGGTCTGCATAGAAGGAATGGAAACAAAACGTGGGATGGACATGCAGAGTCCAACGCCGGCAGTTGGTGATGTAGGAGGGCAGAAGGCTCAAATCCAGCTCCAGCTCCAGCACCAGCACCAGCACCAGCACCGGCACCAGCACGCGCGCCCGCGCCCGCGCCATCACCAGCAGTGCAGCGGACGAAGGAATGCGAAATATGCGATGCACGCGTTCAGACTGGTCGTGGCCGTGGTATCGTGGTTCCCATGTCCCAAAGCATGCATGCATTCTCTTGCTCGCGCTCTCGCTCCGGCCGCCACCCAGGCTTTGTTTGACGACCCCCATCGTGCTTCCCTGCGCCGCCATTCGCCATTCGCCATTCGCCATTCGCTGGCCACCACCTAGCACGCCATCCAACGCCCTACCACACTAGACAGCTACCTCTGCTTTAAATCAAATGCCTATCCCACTCGCGCCGCTCTTCGTTGCTTCAGACCCCCAGGCCAAACTAAACCTTCACGTCCAGACGCTTCTCCCTTCTCTCCCCTCTAGCACGTACACGAGCGGTTGTCCTCGTTGCGCGCTGACCCTCCCACCCGCCAGTTTTATTAGAAGCTGCTGTTCATGCTGCCGACGGCCTCAAGTCGCAGACCCTTCTACTACACGCCTCTCCTTCAGGCCATTCGACTGGTAAAATGGCGTTAGGCTTTGGCTCTTCTCGCTCCAAACGCAACCGCACCAGCAACAACAAAACCTCCAACCCATCACCCAAGCCCGAATCGCCATCGGCAAAGCCCCCCCTAGAGAAATCTGAAATGGACGCCGCTACCCGCGCAACGGCGAAGGTGGCCGCCGGGGAAGCCGCCTTTGACGACGACGACGACGACGGCTTTGCTGGTCGCGACGTCGAAAACCGGGGTCCTCGCCGCGTGGGAGCTCGCATCGGCGGCCCCGTGGCCAAACCCATCAACGGTGACCAGCCGCCTGATTCCGACACTTCGAGCACCATCAGCGTTGGCAAGCAGATCGAGCTCGAGTCGGACAATGCCATAAAGTACCGCACCTGCTCCTGGCCAAAGGTATTTTGATCCGAGGCTTTTGAATTGTGAAAACAGAGCATTTGCTAACCCCAGACGGCAGACGGCCGCGCTGCTGTTTTCCGAGTACATTTGCCTGGCCATCATGTCTTTTCCAAACTCGTATGCCGTGCTCGGTCTGGTCCCCGGCCTCATCCTGACCGTTGTCGTGGCCGGACTGGTGCTCTACACGTCTCTGATTGTCTGGTCAGTGCACTAGAGCAGCTTTCCTCCCCATACCACCCATCTGACCGTCTTGTCCAGGGAATTCTGTCTCCGTCACCCTGAAATTAAGGATGTCTGCGACATCGGCCAGCTGCTATTCGGCGGCAAGTGGGCCTGGTGGTTCACAGCCTTCATGTTTCTGTTGAACAACACTTTCATCCAGGGCCTGCACTGTCTGGTTGGCGCCAAGTACCTAAACACCATGTCCAACCACAGCGTCTGCACCGTCGGCTTTTCCGCCATTGTGGCTCTTATTTCGTGGCTCTGCTCGCTCCCGCGCACCTTTTCGACTCTTGCCCAGCTCGCCACTTTTGCCGCCGCCTTCACCTTCATTTCCGTCCTGCTGGCCACCATCTTTTCCGGCGTCGAGGACCACCCCACGGGCTACCCTTCTCTCGGTCCAATAGAGGTCCACGCCATCCCCGTCAAGGGCACGAGCTTCGTCCTGGGTATGAATGCCTTTATGAACATTAGCTACACCTTCATCGGCCAAATCACCATTCCCTCGTTCATTGCCGAGATGAAGAACCCGCGCGACTTCCCCAAGGCCCTCTGGGCCGTCACCATAGCCGAAGTCATCACCTTCAGCCTGGTCGGCGCCATCATCTACGCCTACACGGGCAACGCCTACATGACTTCGCCCGCCTTCGGCAGCCTGGGCAACGAACTGTATAAAAAGGTGTCGTTTAGCTTCATGATCCCGACCATCATCTTCCTGGGCGTGCTGTACGCATCCGTCAGCGCGCGCTTCGTCTTCTTCCGCTTCTTCGCCGGCACGCGCCACATGGGCGACCACACGCTCGTCGGATGGCTGTCGTGGGCCCTCATCCTGGCGTGTCTGTGGGTCATGGCCTTCATCATCGCCGAGATCATCCCCTTCTTCTCCGACCTGCTTTCTCTCATGAGCTCCCTCTTTGACTCCTTCTTTGGCTTCATCTTCTGGGGCGTGGCGTACCTGCGCATGCGCAAGGCCGACCACGGCGATGGGTTTTGGAAGACGCGCGGCTGGAAGGGTCTCGTGGGCGCCTCTTTCAACGTCTTTCTCGTCCTCATTGGCTTTTTGTTCTTGACTGCCGGCACCTATGTGAGTGAAGCCCTCCTGTCATTCTCGCTTTTGGATTGGATGGTTGCTGACGATTCGACGCGCAGGCCGCCGTCCAAGACATAGTCGACGGCTACAAGGCAGCCACGTACGGCAGCGCCTTTTCGTGCGCGGACAACGGCCTCTAGACTCTCCGTTTCCTTCTTCTCCGTCTCCCATTTGCCGATTACGTTTGTTTCTCCACCTCTTGTCGCTCTTATCATCATCATCATCATCATCAAAGACCACTTCTACCACTGCATCCCTCCTGAAGACAAAGAAAAAGACGGCCGCTCGAGAACTGAATTTGCACCGTTTTTTTTTTTTTTTGCGCCCCTATCCATCTCATTCCCTTTATTCTTCTTGTTCTGGGCGGTCTTGTTTTGGTTGTTTCGGAACTGGGACTGGATGAGGGTTGGTCGGGCATTGGGTCGGGCATTGGGTTGGGTTGGGTGGCTGGTACATAAAAAATGGGAACTTTTTTGAGAAGATTTGTGTGGCCGAGTGGTACGATATATGACTGGCTACGGCCAAGAGGGTGGTAGTAGTAGTAGTAGTAGTAGTAGTAGTAGTAGTAGTAGTAGTAGTAGTAGTAGTAGTAGTAGTAGTAG
>JAIFKG010001116.1:0-34149 GCA_020351975.1 Phyllosticta ampelicida | reverse complement strand
GAGGGTGGGAGGGTAGTAGGGGATGCAGCTTGTGGTGAGATGAGCAGCATGTTTGTGTGCATGTTGTGCGAGCGGGCGATCGAAACGGTTGGATGACTGCTTGACGTGCAAGATTTGAGCGCTTTGAGGAAGGGAAAACAACATCCTACGGAGGTCAACTATTTCAAGGCCAAGCAGGACGCTGTCGTAGCATAGAATCCCCCCAGTCTATTTTGATTGTGGTGTTGTCGTGGTTATTATGCCCAATATGGCGTCTTCTAGGTACTGCAGCAAGAAGACACGCCAAATGCCCCCTGAACCAACCAACAAAGAGGATATCTAATGCAACCCTTTGCACCGCTTCCCATCCAAGCATCCGTTCCGAATATGCGTGCCGAACTCTCTCTTTCATCGCGACGTACGTCGTTGCGTCGTTTTATCATTGACATTTTGTCGTTTGTTTCTTCATTTTCTTTTTCGTACACTTCCCTATCTCCTGATCATGTAAATCATTGGTATATATAGCAAAACGGACCTCCGGCACCACCGAGCGTGCTCATGGCCTTACGCAACGAGATGGCGGGCGCGTTGAAGCCCAGGTTGATCATATCATCAAGCGTCGTCTCGGGTGCGCTGGTATTCGTCATGGATGTTGATCCAGCGACGACAAAGGTCCGGCTAGGGGTGTCAAGATTCTGCCATGTCCACCATGTTCTGTCGATTTGCGCGTGATGCAGGTAGAATGTTGGCTATGTTAAGTGACTCTGTTAGCCGGGTCCAACGAGGAAAAGGGGGCTGAGAGGAGCAACTTACGTCACCAGGAGAGGCGAACAGGTCTCCGCCAGGATCTCCGTTGATTGTCATGTGCCCTATGCTGTATCAGCAGTTTTTTTGGGCGCAAGTGGGCAAATTCTTACCTGCATCGTGCACGCCAACGAAGCCCGCCGGGAAGTCGCCCTGCATGCGGTTCTGGAAACTCAGAATGTCCGACGTTCCCGTCACCAGCATGTCCACGTCAACATCTTTGGACCATCCCGTCGAGATCCACGCGTTGATGTCGCGGCGCAGGCAGCGCGGGTTGTACCCGAGCCCGTCGGGACGCGGGTTTGTCGACATGTTGCTCCAAGCTGGAGAGACAGGTCCAAGGCGTACGGTAAAGTTGGAAAAGGGGCCTGAAGATACGCAGCCGCCGCCCGTGCCTTGCGGTACCCTGATGTAGGGTGTATATGCCGAAGGGATGCCTATCGAGGTCAGCAAAAGTGCATCATTTCTTTCAGGGGTCGGAGGACGAACAAACTGGTTCGTGGTACTTGTAGACGCCGTTACCGCTCATGCTCGTGTCGCTGCCGTCAAAAAGAGGCGAGTTGAGAGGGTCTAAAGCGTACTTGGGCCAGTTCCAGTACTGGTTTGTTAGTATGTTCGGCCAATTCGCAGGTTGGAGTTCTTACTGGCTGGTAGTCGTCATATCCACACTCCTCACGCAATGCTTTTTCGTATGTCCAAGTAAAGTAGCGGTGCCTGGAACTGTCAACTATGCTTATCTCCTTATAGCTCCAGTACATACCATGCTAGAAAGTTGCCCTGTCACACTGGTCAGTTATTGCACAGGGATTAAGGTCGCTCGACATACCGTGCCGTGGATGGTCATGGTCTGGTTGATGTGGGTAGCCAGAAAGTCATCATATCTGGTCCGACAACCGGGGCAATAGCTTCTCGGAGTGATGCTGCGTTTTGTCGAAATGCACTGAACCGCCGCAATGTACTTTTTCCTTTCGATCGTTGTGAGGGAGTCCCTGGGATGTTAGCAATGAATGTCTTGATTGGCGGACTGCCTGCCTTACCAGTCTCTCCTTACAGCGGCATTCGATATCGTGCAAGTGCCATTATAGGTACCATTAACCTTGACATAGTCCTTGAAACTTGACAGAGCGCCGGCTGCCAGTGAGTCGGTGAGGCTGCTCGACGCCGGGGTATATTTCACGGCAGCAGTCGTGGCCACGTTGCTGATCACCGCCACGATCAGAATCTTGAATAAACGCATTGCGAACTAAGAAGTAGAAGAGAGTTCCGAGAGAGTGAACATGCCCGTTGTGCGACGAATTGAGAGAGGACTTCACTCTATTTGGGATTTTCAAGAGTCATTACTCGTCGTTCTAGACGTCTGGAAACCAGCACTTCTTATGCGGTGGTACAGCAGCCTGTCGGGAAATTTTTGCAACACATGGCAACGACATGACCCACCTACGATGGAGTGTTCGGCACTGTAGGTGAGCAAATTCGGCAGTCTGGCGTAGCACTGACCCCGGCACTGATAGTCAAATCGCGTGATATAAAGCAAGGAGGTTGCGTAATGTAGCCTACCATCGTGAGCTAAGACGCCAAGCTGCCATGCCACTGGCTTTCTAATGACCGTTGAGCCATGTGGCAGGTGCAGCTGCACAGCAATCGCAATCGAGGTTTCCCGGGGTGACTTTTGCTCGTAAATTCAATCTCTACGCAGCCGAGACAGGCAGAAAGTGGGCTTCCTGTATGACAACAGCAGAGATCTAGACGGAATCTGTCACAGGCTGCGAAATGTTTGGCTTGCAAAGGAGGCCAACGAAACAGATCCAGAATTAATTACTCATTTGGCGAGTAGGAGCAGCCGAGCAACCCTTGTGCTCTGACCTTGTACGAAAGAAATGCCTGACTTGGAACGAGACGTGGAGTAGGGTGGGAGAAGTATGACTGGATTTATTTTGACGACGCAATGATCCGCCAACTTTGCGGGGCTGGGGCCGCGGCGCCGCATCAGCAGCACACGGGTGCTTGTATCAGCTTTATTATAGCCATGGCGGTGAGGTTGGTTGGAGGGTCCAAGATGAGAGCAGTCTTGGGCCATGTGGCGATGGGCGTCAAGTTGTTCCCACAACCGAGCTCTCGAGTTTCTTTTTCGACCTGGCCGGCACGTTTTCCGGGTGCTGGAGCAGTGTGGTCCTGCGCGTAATGTCATACGCAGAGGAAAGCTGCATGCAGAGACGGCTTCGTCATGGCAAATCCGTGGATCTGCGACTATGTCTTGCAGAAAGGAGACGACAGGCCAGTGATGATGAAGAGGCGAGATAGAGTAGACGCGCAAGCGTGGCCACAAGGAGGGGGTACGTCTTGTTTATTTATTTTGTGCAACTCTGAGAAAGCCTGGGCCTCGGAAAGTCGTCTTCTTGGACGGCAAGCGGCAAGCGGCAAGGAAAGACGGAACGGACTAGAGCGAAGGGAGCAAGGGAGTGCAGGTGTTTGTTAAAAGTCTTTGGTGGTGGACTGGTGGTGGACGAGGCGACATCGGCAGCTACCCAGCGAACAGCCGGACGGAGCCGGGACCTCTGCGGAGAAGGCTGCACTGCACTTTTCCATCTGCCCAACATAACATGTTTGCATTGTCGTACAATAAATACAAGGCGCCTACGCTGCCGCCACGCAGTTTGACCGACTTGGTTTGAAACCCACTAATGGCCTCTTGCAGACTCTGCCATCCATCACTCGTAAAGCGAAATCCCGCGACCTTGCCCATCCCCCAAGTTACCACAAGACCGGCCATTGATGAGATGACTTCTGAGCGCCTCGCACGCTTGCAAGGCGCCATCTCTCCTCTTCTCACTTGACCGTGGCATGTTTGTACGCCGTGGCGACAATCGACCACACCTGGCGGCGCTGTGGCATCCCGTCCTTGCGGGCGCTAACCACGCTCAATCCCTGCGCTCTCATGGGTCTTTTGCATGTCCTCCGAAGTTGTGTTCGGTCTGAGCCATCCAGCTGTAGGAAAGAGTGCAACACAACATCAACTCTGCTTCTGCTCTGGCTTTTTCGTAGTGCTCCGTCTTCTTCTCCCGATTATGGCACCGCCAACGGCTTGTCGCCTTTCCCCAACCCTTTCCCTCGCATGTCGCCCGTTTTCTTGCACATTTTCCTCCTTCTCCTTTACCCATCTTGCTGGGCTTTTTCTTGCTTCCCTCTGCCTCTTTCGTCACCTTGACTTGGTTCTGTCGAGTGCTGGTCAAACAAGGTCTCGGTTTATGCCGGCCTCCGCAAGGCGTCGAGGCCATGGCCGGTTACATGAAGCTCCAGCTTCGGTCGGAATCTGAGACCAGCACCACCAACTTCTCCCCCGAATATGAAAGCTTTAGCGCATCCGGGGAGATCCTTTCGATAACGGGCTCCTTCACTGGTGCTGCGCTTGTCATCGTGTTGCTCCGTGTATATGTGCGGGCCTTTATGCTGCGCTTCCTTGGGCCGGACGACTATCTTATGATGGTTGCAATGGTTTGTCGCCCCTCGCTCTTTGCGCGCGCGCTAAGGCTCACTACTGTCCCACAGAGCCTCAGTGTCTTTACCTACGCATGCTTCAACGTAGAGGTCCAATACGGACTCGGGAAGCACACAGCGGTCATGATGGCCGACGCTAATGGGTACAAGATGTTTACCCTCTGGCTCTACGTGCACTCGATCGTTGTCATGTGCGCGGTTAGCAGCGTCAAGATTTCCATCGGCCTGTTCCTTTTGAGGGTTGTGGAGCGCACCAAGTATCAGCGCTTCATGTGGGGCATGATTGGTGCGTGCCATCGGCCTGGAGACCCTTGTCTTTATACTGACAGACGCAGTGTTCCTCGTCTGCTTCACGCTGACTTGCGCCTGCACCTTGATTTTTCAGTGCTCTCCGGTCGCAGCGGCGTGGGACTATGCGCTTAGAGCGAGAACAAACGCCAAATGCTTTTCGATGGATACTTTCCGAAACATTGGCATGTTCAACTCCGTCGTCAACATCGTGACTGACGTTGTTTTTGCGACATTGCCGATTCCGCTCATCATGCAGCTCAAAGTTAACTTGCGGACGCGACTGACCCTCTGTTTTATTCTCAGTCTTGGGTTCTTCGCATCTGCAGCAGCAATAGTCAAAGCTGTGAGTCAGTGGAAGGTCCTCACCGAGAATGACTGGACAGTGTAAGCAGCCCAGAGCCTTAATTCATTTCGAGCAACTATGCTAATCGCAACCATAGTCATGACTCTTTCAACGTATGGAACGACATTGAGCTCAACACAGGTATTATAGCGGCGTCACTGCCTTCTCTCAAGCCACTATTCAGCTGGGCGCTCCAGACTGCTCGAGCCATCACATCGTCAGGTGGTCGAACAAACAACGGCCCCCGAGCAAGACCTTCTTATCACGGCCACGGATACGTCAAACAAATGGAGTCGTCCAGCGTCGCGTTGTCCTCCATGCCAAACGCGACTTATGATGGAACTCGTGGAGACCCCTACATAGCAGAAATCACTTGCGGATCTGGCCCAGACTTGGAGAGACGGCATGAAGACCACATCGGGAGGAGCGGTAGTCGCCAATCCGAGAACGAACCAACAGGCAAAGAGTGGGAGACAGAAGCACGTAAGAACAGCGGAGAAGAAATATTATCGCGGGAGCCAAAAACGCTGAACTTTGCGAGCGGGGGCATTCTAAGAACAACGGAAGTGAGCGTGAGTTGAAAAACAAAAGGTTTGACTTGGATACCCCAGAATGGCTCGAGCTTTGCTCGAGCTTTATTAAACCTCTAAACATATAATAGGCCAAGAGGCTGTAGCTGCGCCAGCCTCTAACCAAGTATTTCAAGGTTACTGTAATTCATATGAGACCTAGCATTTCGGCACTTAGACGCCGGGAATAAGACCGGGGTTTTTATCATGGTATCCTCCTGTGCAGAGATGGGATGGAGGCGGGCCCGAACTACGTCCGTTGTGTGCCGGCCGTACTCTTCACGTGACCTCGCTCGTTGCGATTTCAACTCCGAGCCACTTGCAACTGCTCCCTTGCCGTCTTGGCGCAAAAAGTTGGGAA
Organism: Phyllosticta ampelicida; assembly: GCA_020351975.1. Lineage (NCBI taxonomy): Eukaryota > Fungi > Ascomycota > Dothideomycetes > Botryosphaeriales > Phyllostictaceae > Phyllosticta > Phyllosticta ampelicida. The sequence goes on along the minus strand of JAIFKG010001116.1, from coordinate 28,307 downwards.
CATACTGGATAGTGGCTGAGACCCCACAAGAACACTCTTCATTTCCTGCGCGTACGTGGGAGTAAAACTCACCCAAGCACAAAAGCACAAAATGACGACCACGGCTAAGTCATCGGCCATTCCTTTCCCGAGACCACGTCAACGATTCTGGCCGGCGGTTGCCAATCAGACTTCATATGCGCTAGCGATCGGGTTTTCACACACTTATGAACTGCTCAAATCAACTGTCTGTCCTGTTTAAAAGATTCCTCTCTGGGTTTGCTTGCGGTCATTGATCAGAGGACACTGGCCCAGCTTTCAGTGCACATGGGTAGGTATTGATCGTGCAAGTACATGGCCACTAATCCGTCAGCGCTTTTCCTGCGCTTAAGGGCCGAAACTTCTCTCGTGAACTCACCTACCGAAAGCGGCAATCAGGCCAAGCAGTGCTGGCTGCATGTCATTCACCAAATTAAAATTTAACTCCCCACCTGCTCTCGCCAGACGTCGGTGCAGCGAAAGAGCGGATTCCGAGCCTCACCACCGGGTACTCCACATTTCCCCACAGAATGGCTAAGCTTCTCCGCGTTTCTAGCAGCAACCCCGGTCTGAGCGCTCCCTTAGGCTGATCAAACAGTTTATCCTCCGTACTTGACGTCTTCAGAATGTGACCCCTCTCCACTTGTCCACCGCGTTGGATGCGGCAGTCACTGACTCGTTCGGTCCTCTCTCTCCCGTTGTTGTTGAAGCCACAGACGCTACCGCGAGAAGGAATAAAATGACAACACGTAGTCTTGTCGAAATCCGGCATCGAGAGAACTCGCGTCGCGCTTTTCCTGGTCATCATGGCTCCTCTGGTCTGGCACACCTCGCTTCTGGCCGCCTTTGCAGTATTTTCACATGCTATCCCCTACGAAGAGTACATTCTTGCTCCCTCGAAGCGCGACCTCCACCCTGTCTCGGTCTACAAAGTTAATGGCACGGTCAAAGGCGCAGAGAGCTTGACAGGCGACGATCTTGGCAGCGCAATTTTCACAGATGACTCTTCGGCCATAACGTTCGATTACAGTAAAAATATCGCCGGCGTTGTGTCCCTCACGATTGGCCAAGTCGACCCGGGCCAGTACATTGGAGTCACTTTTTCTGAGTCGTCGCTATGGATCTCGGGCAAGTCGAGCGATGCTACCGCCGACTCTGGCGTCGACGAGATCTTGTGGTTTCAACCCACAGGCCCCGGAACCTATATTGCCCCGAGGGTGAAGGAAAGGGGCGCATTCAAGTATTTGAGCTTGGTCAAGAACACAACGGGCATCCTGGAAGTTACTCAGGTCACTACGCACTTTACTGCGTTACCGCATTATGCCGACGACAAGATGAGGGACTACACCGGATACTTTCACTGTGATGGTAAGTATACTTGGAAAACCCCAGGATATGACTGACGTTTGGCAGATGAGCTCGTCAATCGAATTTGGTATGCTGGTAAGTCCTGTCATCCTGAAGACATGCTGTTCATCCCACTAACGATTTTCCAGGGGCATACACCAACCAACTCTGCACCATCGACCCGAAACATGGCGACGCCCTTATCTTTCTCGGTATAGTCACTGGGGACATGCCCGGTGACGCAGTGGGGTATCTGTACGAGCTCCCTCTTCCTACTGATTGCGTCTCGTGCTGACAGATTCGAAGTCCGTGGAATAATTCCTATACGATAACTAACGGAACTTCGTGCCTGATTGACGGCGCAAAGCGAGATCGTTTAGTCTGGGCTGGTGAGTAGTGGCAAAACTTAATCTGAAAAAGTGACTACAATATTGACTTTGAAAAGGTGATTTTGCGATTGCCGTTCCTGGGCTCGTCGTTAGCACAAACGATCTGGTCTCGGTTCAAAATTCTCTCATCAGCTTGTTCGACTTCCAAGACAAGGAAACAGGCCAGTTACCTTACGCCGGAACCCCTTTTCCCGAGACGCTGTCGTTGACCTATCACATGTACACGTTGATTGGTATTTCAAATTACTATCTTTACTCGGTAACTGTCCTGTGAAGCCTACTCTCAATATGGAGCTGATCGTTATGTTATAGGACGACATTGATTTCCTCAAAACTATCTGGGACGACGTCAAACTGGGGGTGACTTTTGCACTTGGTTACGTTGACGAGACTGGCTTGATGAATGCGACTGCTGCTCCAGCTGATTGGCTCAGATTCGGCATGGGAGGCTACAACATTGAGGTAAGTAACCCCAGAAGACAATAGAACGCCGCGCCACCTTTGAGACACATGGAATATCCCTTACAAATGATGACCAGCCGCTAATGCGATGCTAGGCAAACGCCATCCTCTACTATACCCTTGACCAAGTCATCATCCTTGCGGAAGCACTTGGAGAAAACGACCTTGTCGAAAACTACACTAAGACCGCCGGAAAAATCAAGACAAACATCAACGCGTTGCTTTGGGATTCAGAGGCCGGTCTATACCGCGACAACGAGACTACTACTTTGCATCCGCAAGATGGAAACTCTTGGTTAGCATTTATTTCCTATAAGCTACAACACTTCCCACAATTCGAATACTAATTGGTTACAGGGCGGTGGTAGCCAATCTAACATTGAACACAACGCAAAACCAAGCCATCAGTACTGCGCTATCAAAGCGTTGGGGACCTTACGGCGCACCCGCAATTGAAGCCGCCGACGCTGTTTGTTCGTTTAGAAATCTTAATGCTCATCCGGATACTGCTAACGCTCTTCAGCACCTTTTATCAGCGGCTTTGAACTGCAAGCCCATATCAAGGCTGGCAACGCAACGCGGGCGCTTGATTTGGTGCGGCTCATGTGGGGGTGAGTTTTCTCTTCAACTCCCGCGTCCTCCCTGTTTACCTCTTTTCCTCTTTCCCGGTGGCTGACCGGAACAATCGCAGGTTCATGCTCGATGATCCCAAAATGACGAATAGCACCTTCGTAGAGGGCTACGCTTTCTCCGGAGAAATCAAATATGCGCCATACCACAACGACCCCCGCATCAGCCACGCGCACGGCTGGGCAACAGGCCCAACCAGCACCCTCACCTTCCTGATCGCAGGTATCCAACTGAAAGAGGCAGGCGGCAAGAAATGGCTCATCAAGCCCAGCCTAGGCAACCTGATGACTGCCGAGGCAGGCTTCAAGACGAGCTTAGGCGACTTCTCCGCGTCCACCAAGAAGGACGAGAGCGGTGGGTTTGAGATTGAGCTTGAGGCGCCAGAGGGTACCGAGGGTGGCCTGAGTGTCGAGTATCCGCATGGTGGAGGCACGTTGATGGTGCAAAGCACAACGACTGGCGAGGTCAAGATGATTGAGATCACGGTGGATCAGGAAGCTGATCGGATTGAAGTGGATGGGTTGGCTGGTGGCAAGTGGACGGTGCATTTCACGCCGAATCCCAATCCGTGATGGGTGTATAGGGGATATAAAAGACTACACAGTAGCAAACATAATGTTTTGAATGTTAATCAAAAAGCACCTTTGACGCAATACGAAAACCATCTCCACAAAATACTGACTGGGGTCACCCACGCCGTTCCATCTTTTGTCGTCAGTCTTACATCTTCCCTCAAGCGCTCTTGGCTTTGTGGTGCATCATTTGAAGAAACGGCAAGGTGGAGATGGAGGAGGTTGAGACTATTTGGAGTGAGACAGGACCAAATGAGGAGTCAGAAGGCACCCAAGAAATAACGATGGAATTGAATAGAATTATTTGAGAAACAATAGTCTGGGATTGTTTAGGGTGTGGAGGTGCCTGTTGTTTGCTGGCAAAGGGAATGAGCTTACTGATCTTTCGTTCTTTATCACTTAATTTACGGCCAGACTGTGCAAGCTAGTGACAAGTCTGAGTGTTCCTGAGGTACGTACGAATATGCGTTCTTCGTAAGTCGTGACTGCAAAAGGAAGGAAGGACCCAGAGCCGAGTCGGGCAGATCCCGCAGAACGCATCCAAACCTCTACACCACCTCTCACCCGTCCAACATTAGTTGATATCCAACTGAGCGCCGCAAATATGGCGGCGACAGGTGACAGTCCAGCCAATATGGAACAAGACAAGCCCTCCGACCATGCCTCACCACGATGCGCCGACGACCACTCCTCTGCACGCGCCGCTCCAGCTCTTGAAGGGAAAGATCTGCCGTTCAACCATTCCTCAGCCCCGCCATCTAATAGCCGCGCCTCATTCAATGTCAATGAATGTGCTTTCTGGCTACTGGAAGAACATCTAGTAGGTGTTGCAAGACATGGTTACATTGGAGACAGTTGACTGAATTGCATCATAGATTGATTGGGCGATGGAAAACAAATACTTCGACGACGTGATTCGCTGGGTCGAAGAAGCACTGCCTGACCCTCGACTCCCCCTCTTCTTTGAATACAAATACCTAGCACTTCGTCACGCCCTGTATACGGACTACGGCAATATCAAGAAATGGCTTGAGTTCAACACATGGCTTCGGAAGAAATTGAAAGTTGTGAGTAATGATTCGACGAGAGGGAAAAATGAGCTTACACAAGTCATAGGATTTCCATACAGATTATCTCAGCGACGTGGCGCACGAGAGAATGATGGAGCTCATGGAAATCCTTCCGAACCCTAGACTGACCAGGTACAATGATGAACAGAAGGCGGAAATTGAACGGGGAGAGCCTTCCAAGGACACAGAAGCTTCTGGAGGACCGGATCGCGTTGAGAATCCTCGCGAACTCCCAGCCCACGAGCGCGACAAATCGTCTCCGGGCCAGCATAATCCAGTGGATGCGCCTCTTACGTCTTCTGAAGAGGCAGAACTTGAAATCGACCAGCTCTCACTCTACGACCTAGAGTGACGAATTGCCTCGCGCCTAACATCATCAGTTGAATTCACCGCCCGACATTAAAGCTGAGCGGAGTACCGACAAAAATTCCATAGCTCTGGACGCCGCAATCGCTCTTCTGTCAAGCGGTTAGACTCAACTTTCAATTTTAAGGAGCCTTTTTGCAGTGAGTCTCCCAGTATCTCTGTTCCCTTTTAACCCCAAGATAGTCCAGCGTCCTTCGGCGTAGTATGTTCAACGCTCAATAAAGTGAAAGAACTAACATGCCTTCCAGCCCATAGCTCCCCAGGCCCGGAATCTCGCTCGCCGTATGACGGCCGACACTTATCGACCAACCAAATACACCCTCTTGTACTCTAGGAGCGCTGAATTATCAGACCGAATAAGGCCTTCTCTGACATCGGAAATAGACCGAGAATGCTCGTTTCATTGTCCAACGTTCTATAGCACAAGCAACGTGCGATGGGAGCCCCGACAAGCCGGGCGCGCATGAAGAGTCTGTCGACGGCGCGCGCTTGGACCTGAAAGCGGAGATTGATTCTATGAGTGAGGAGATCCGAAGTAAGCAAGTCAGCAGTCCCAAAAGAAGGCCACGCCGTATGAAGCGGCCAAGGTTTTCGTCTAAGTAGCACAATGATGCAAAAAAGCACAAAGTCCCAAAAGCAGTGATGTTGTATGTAATGTCTTGAATAAGAGCGATCTAAAAGTACCCAAAGTTTTCAGACAAGCGTCAAAACAAATCTATCCCATAAATGCCTCAAGCCCACAAACGCCTCCAAAACCATGCTTTTTCCAAGCCTCAAAGCCAAACTGAAACATTTACAACGTATCAAGCCTCAACCTCCTGAGCCACCTGCGCAATATGCTCCTCAAAAATGGCCAAAAGGGCCTTAACACTGTCCTCTCCCATCAACTTCGCATCAGCCCTGACTCCAAACTTGACACCGTTGGCAGCCCTGTCCGGCCCAACATCCACAAACAACTGATCCCTCTGGATCCAATTATAGCTCAACTCATCCACGCTCGTATCGCCAGGAATGACTGTCTCGGACGAAAAGTCGGTCGGCACGCCCACGTTGTAGATGTCGACCATACCGTTGGCGTACTCGCTCTTCATGACGTCGTCGTGCCACAGCAGGTTCAAGCTGGCGTTGAAGGGCACCTTGCCGTCGTCACCGACCCAGCCGGCCACGTCGCGCAGGCGGCTGTGCTCGTACGGGATGCGCGCGCCCAGCTTCTCCATCAGGTCCTGCGCCACGTCGTTGAGCGGGCGGCTGCGCACATCGCGCAGGCCTAACGGCAGCAGGTTGACGGTCGGCCCGCTGACGTTCTCCATGTCCTCGAACGACGCGCTGCGGCCGGTTTGGAAGAAGCCGAAGATAGGCGAGTCGGTCGACGTGAGCTGCGCGAGGGTGCGCGCGAAGGCAAGGAGGACCAGCGTGTGCAGTTGGCGGCCGTGTCGGCGGCACTTGGCTTCAGCCGCGGCGAGGTCAAATTTGCTGCTGTTGAACATGACGAATGTCTGCTTGCGTGACTTGAAGTTATCGAGCTCGGCGCTTTCGCCAACGGATGGGAGGATGGTCGGTGTGCAGGCGGTGAGGTGTTGCTCCCAGAAAGCGCGCTCGTCGACAGCCGACATGGCTCTGCGGTTGAAGTCGACAAAGGAGGAGAACGAGGGAATTGCTGGCAACGGTATTTTGGAGTAGAGAGCAAGGAGGTCGGAAATAAGACGAGACATTGTCCAGGCGTCGTACGTGGTGTGGTGCATGGTGATGAGGAGAGCGTCGCCTTCCAGTGCGCGGACAAGTTGCAGCCTGACGGGAGGTCTATACAGGTTGGAGGGAGCGTGAAAAGTCTTCCTCACACAGGTCTTGGCGACTTGGTCAAGCGGCTTGTTGGACCAGACGACGGTGAAGGTAGTGTCATCAATCTCAGAAGGCTTCAACACCACCTGGACGCCCTTGTCCGCTCCGGCGGCGATGAAGGCAGTGCGCATGATGGAGTGCCTTTCTTGGAGCGCGTTCCACGCCGTGCTGAGTCTGGCAATGTCAAGCGGTGCCCTGGCCTTGAAAGCCCAGGTCGGCTCGTAGAGCGTGCGTCCAGACTGCAACCAGCTCGCCATGTGGTAGTCTTGACCAGCTAGAAGAGGGAGAATTGCCTCGACTTGCTCCTTATCGACTCCAAGGTTGACCAGAGTATTTGTCTCTTCGACGGGGCTGAGGACTGGTGGCAACTCCTTCATCTGGACCGTAGGCTCCGAGTCTTTCTGGCTGAGGCTCCTGCAAATGCCACCGAGCGTGACACCCTGGATGATGGTAGCGACACCGATGCGGATGCCTGCCTTGCGGCAGATGGACGCGACCTGAATGGCGGCGATGGAGTCCAAACCGATCGAGAAGATGTTAGTTGACGGTTCAATTTTCTGCACGGGAAGGTTCACAACGGTAGCCATCGCGCTGCGGATGGTTTCTCCGTAGCGTTGCACGGCGGGATCGTCCCAGGTGATGACTTCGGCTTTCCCAGCCTTGGAATTGAGAGGGAGACTGCGCAGTTCGGCTGGATGAGCCGTGACATAGCGCTCAGGGTTCTCGATAATGTCTTGGACCGCCTCCTTGAAGTCAGCGAGGAAAGCGTCAAGCCTCTCCTTTGCGAGTTTGGAGTAGGCTCTCGCAATGAGCTCGTTGCTGTGCTGCTCCACCTCAAAGTTCATGTTGTACTCGGAGGTGATGAAGTCTTCTTCAGTCTCGTATGGCTTCCAGATGCTTTCCGAGCTCTCAAAGGCACTCGAATCAATCTTCTGGAAGACGAAGATGCTGTCAGTCAAGGCCGACGAGCCTGCAGCGACGACTTGTCCCTGGCGCCAGCGGTTCTGAACGTCAGCAAAGGAAGCGTGCTGGAACTCGATACCGTCAACCATTTGCTGCTGTAGTTGTTGGATGACTGCCTGGTTCGAGGAAAGAGGGTTGGCGAGGCGCACACGGTACGGAACAGTGTTGAAGGTGGGACCAATGATGGTGTCGGGGTTGTCGAGCTGAAGATTGCGGCCGGCAAGAACCACACCAAAGGCGACATCGCGGCGTTGGACAAGGCAGCTGAGTGACTTGGCAAAAGCCAGCATAGCGACAGTCTGAGGGCTGAACCCTTTATCTTGCACCAAAGCCAAATTCGATATGGCAGTGATGCTGCCGATGCTCATCGGCGTCGGAGATGACTCCTCCTGAGCCAAAGGAACTTGGATGCTCTGATAGCCCTCGAGCCGCTTGCTCCAGAAGTCGACGGCGGCCTGTTGGTTACTGGTCATCAACTTCGCCGCCTTGTAGAATGGCGTGGCATCGGGGACGGGGTGGCCGAGGTAGTTGTTGGTGACCTGCTGGAAGAGGATGGGAATCGAAAGACCGTCGTAAAGGGCGTGGTGCATCGAAATGGAGACGATCCTTTCAGCTCCTACGGAAATCATGGTCGCCTTGACAGGAGGCATATGGAAGTGACTGGCATTGGTAAACTTCATGACCTCGCGGAGCTTTTGAAGGGCAACCTCCACGGTAGATGCCTCAACGTCGCTCCAGACGGGCAGACTGTTCTCGTGAACAACGGCAACCCATTCGGAGCCATTGCGGTGAAAGGAAGTCCTCAAAACGTCAAGCTGGCGCACCGTTTTGTACCAAGCCTCTTGGAATCTAGTCAAGTTCACAACTGGAGAGAGGCGAAGCAGGTGGTGGTGAACGTAGAGATGCGGGTCGAGCCCGAGAGTTTGCGTGATCATACCGACCTGGAGGGGCGTGCAGTTGTAGACGGCCTCGATCTTCTCACCAGAGGCAATGGATGCAGGCACCTGAAGCTGCGGCTCCGCGAATACAATGGCAGAGTCGACCATGGTCTTCTCCGCTGGCTCGTCCTTGGACTTGGAAGAAGCAAAATTGTGAACGAGAGCGCCGACGCAGCTGTTGCGCATGACGTCAGCCGAAGAGGCATTGTAACCGCGCTCGCGGAGCGTCCTGGCAAAGCGGATGGCGGTGATGGAGTCGATGCCAATGTGGAGGAAAGAAGTGTTCTTGCCCACTTGCTCGGTCGGCACCTGTGCAAAGTCGGATACGAGCGCTCTCATTTCCTGCTCCTCTGCGGACCAGCTGCTCTCATCCCAAGTAGGGGCCTTGGTGATGACCGCGACTTCAGACTCCTCAACAGAGATTCCAAGCTCTTCAAGAGCCAGGGGCTCTTCGTTCAAGACGACGTCGACTAACATCTCAACCCTCTCCAAAAGCTCTTCCGCGCGTGCAGCGTCTCCAAATGCTGCAGTGCAGTTGGCAGTCAACTTGAGCTGATCAGCCTTGTCGAAGCTCTCGACTTCCAGAGCCAGAGTCCAGTCGGTTGGCATCTCGCTCTCGACTTCCTTCCAAAGTTGAGAGTCCCGGGTCTGCTCGGGAACCTTGGTGAAAGAGAAAAGCGAGTCGTAGAGCGGCCGGTCAGCGGCAGTCCACATCTGGATGTCTCTGGCAGAAGTGTGTTGGTAGTCCAGCGATTCGTAGCTCAACTTCTGGAAGGTGGCAAAGGCGTCTTGAAGGGTGTGGCCGAATTTGGTGAGGTTCACGCGCCGAGGGATCGTGGTAATGCAGGGGGCTAGGATACGAGAAACGTCCTTAACGGGGACGGAACGACCGGAGAGAACGGCACCGAAGATGATGTCGTTGTAATGAAGCATCTGCGCGAGTGCGATTCCGAAAGCCGCTTCCATGACAGTAGCAACGGTGAGCATTTGACGAGATGCGGCGGCCTCAATGGCTGACAGGCTGGCGTTCAGAGTCCTGTCCTTAACAAAGACCTCAGATCGATCGACTTCTTCAGCAGCGACGAGGCGAGTCCTCTCCCAGCCATTGAGCAGGCTGATCCAATGCTTCTTGGCTGCCTCCTTGTCAACTAAGAGGATGTGCTCCACGAGCGCATATGGACTGGGCCGAGGCGCAGGAGCCTCATTGTGGTATCGCTGGTGAATCTCATCGAACAGGATACCCAACGACTCTCCATCGTAAAGGGAGTGATGAACAGATAGGAGCAAAGCAGTGCGTTGGCCATTTTCGGAAACGGCAAAGGTGAACCGCACAGGAGGCTTTGTTGCGATGTTCTGGACAATGTCTCTGGCGATTGGCGAGTACTCTTGCTTGATCAGGTCGGCCTTGGCCGATGCCCATTGAACTTGGGCCGCCTCAGGACGCAGGAGGATCTGCTTGAAGTTGTCGCCGGCGAACCAGAAAGTTGTACGGAGAATCTCGTTCTCGGCGACACTGGCCTCCCAAGCTTGACAGAATCTGCTCATGTCGATGCCGGGAGCGGTCTTGAGTAGGACATGGTTGACATAGAAAGACTTGCCGTCGTCTCCAGTGCCAACGGATCTGGCGACCATGATCTCCTGGAGAGGTAGGCAAGGTCTGATTGCAGCGACTTGCTCAGAGGGAACTGGCAAGTCGGCAGAGGAGCGTAGCTCTGCATCAATTTGAGCCAGGTCCTTCTTGATTTGTTCAGCAGCAGAGACTCTACCGGCGGCCTTGTCACTGCGTGGCAATTGTGCCAGCTGCTCAATTAGGGGATGAGTCAGGACATTGGCGACGCTGCACGTGTAACCGGCGTCCCTTAGTTTCATAAAAAGACCGATAGCACTCAGACTATCGATGCCGAGTTCAAAAATACTTGTGTCAGGGCGAATTTCTTTGCTCTCGTCTTGTATGACATCCTTGACAATGGCAGCAACAATCTGTTCCTCTTCGTTCAGGGGCCTGTTGCTCGCTGCTGAGGAACCAGTGTTGGAGTTGGCGCCAGACATCAATCTGGAAATGGGGATCGAAGAGAAGAGGGCGCTGAGAAGCTTGACGTCGGCTTTGGCGCTGGTGGCAGTAAGAGGAATAGTTGAGACAGGGACCATAATGTCAGGAACCATGAAGACAGGGAGTATCTTCTGGCACTGGGGCCTCAGAATAGCGTTGATTTCGTCATACTTGTCCTCGACGAATAAGCAATCTGTCTTCTTCTCTTTATTGTCGTTCTTATAGGCCACAAATGCGACAAGCTGCTGCCTGTTCAAGTCATTGTGCTTGAGAACCAATGCAGCGGCGTTGATGGGCTCAGAGGACGAGACGCGCACACCCTCGGCGATCTCACCGAGTTCTACACGCTGTCCTCGAATCTTGACTTGGTCATCTTTGCGGCCAAGGAACTCGATGCTGTTGTTGGGTAGAATGCGCACAATGTCGCCAGTGCGGTACATCCTCTCGCCGTGGAAGTCGTCGACAAAGCCCTTTGCATCGGAGCGGTTGAGGTAGCCGTTGGCGACGAAGGATCCAGTGAAACACAATTCACCTCCCATGGCCTTCTGGACGTAGCTGTTACTGCCAACGCGCAGGACATGGCCGACACAGTCTCCAATGGGGAAGCCTATGTTTCTTGAGTCAGATTGAGGAGTCACTCGGGCCATGGTACAACCGATAGTGACCTCGGTGGGACCGTAGGCATTCACCTAAAACAGTTAGATACTAGCAGTAAAGGGGGCATAAGTGACTTACGAGTTTGACACGGTCGTGACCACCCCAAAGCTTGCGACTCTTCTCAGTCATCTTCTCACCGCCAACAGTCAAGAAGACGAGATCAGGCACGTCTTCGGGCGTGATTCCGGTTTGGTCGAGCAGACTGGGCACGAAGCTAGCATGGGAGACGCTCATGTTCTTGAGAGCAGCATGGAGGTCGTCGAGCAGCATAGTTCTCTTAGCCGTAGCAATGGACATTCCGTGACGCCAAGGCATGAACATTTCCAAGACGTGGACATCAAAGGCACGACTGGCAAGATTGAGGTACTTTCCCTTACCTCCCAGCTTTGGCGTGATGGGCTGGGTATCGCAAATGAGCTCGGACATGCCTTCGAGAAAAGATGCAAGGTTCTGCCGGCTGACAAGAACACCCTTGGGCTTTCCGGTACTGCCCGAAGTGTAGAGGATGTAACCGTTCGAGTGAGGGTCGTAGGTGACGATCGGAAACTCGTTAATGCTCTGAAGCTCGTTCTTGTAAACCGGGTCATTGATGTTGACAATCTTGCAAGAGTCAAATTCGGGAGCGGGCTCGATCAAGTCCTCCGTGGTGAACAGGATGCTCGCATTGCTGTCTTGAACCAAGAAAGCCTTGCGCTCGTTGGGAAGAGCCTCCTCGATGGGCAAATATGTCTTGCCACTCTTGAAAACTCCGAGAATGGTACCGTAGGCTTCCAGCGTTCTGGGAAGACAAATGGCAACCGAGCCATCAGTAGCCGCGTACTTGACAATGAAGGCGGCGACGCGGCTAGCGTAGTCATTCAATGTCTTGTAGTCCCAAGAGCTGGTAATCGCCTCGGGCCAGGTCTGAGTCGCAATCTCAACGGCTCTCCAGTCGGGGTGAGTCTGAGCCCAGTGTTCAACCCAGAAAGTCGGGTCGTAGTCGGCAGGGCACTTCGTGTCGGCACGTGCTGGCGAGATGGATTTGAGCTCGGTAGGGAAGAAGTTGGTCAAATCGGCCACCGGCTCGTCAGGATGCTCTGCCATGGCAAGAAGGAGCGCATCGACCTGTCGGACAAAAAGAGCCTGGTGCTCCGGTCCCATGACGTAGTCAGCAACAGCAAACTCAAGCTTCAATGCTTCGCCTTCCTCCCAAATGTTGAACGCCATCGCGTGCTCGACCTGGAGGACGGCATCCTCTCCCTTGGTCCAGGGAAGAGCCTCCGAACCAGTCGATGTCTTGCTTTCCGGATGGAAGACGAACATCGCCGGGTACAGCGACTGGTCCATAGGGCGGCTCAGGACCCTTCTGACAGTACCAGGCCTGACGTGCCTGTGCTCCCAAGTGCCTTGGGAAACCCGACTCTGGTCGGCGACGAGCTCTCTGCTGGTGGTCTTGTTGCGGAAAGGGACGGGGACTACGGAAATGAGCGGAGCAATGGCGTTTTCGAGTCTGGAGTCCACGATTCTGTCGGAGAGGACTTCGCCAAAGACAATGTCTTGGGCTTCGGCGAACTCGGCAAGGTTGGAACCAAAAGCAGCGCGGAGCACCGCGGCAATGGAGTTTGCTCCAAGTTTACGGGTTGCATCCTGGAGTTGAGTCTTCGACATGGAAAGATGAGTCACTTGGGTACGCATGGCCGAGTTGACAGCGTCATTCGGGGACTTAGGCAAAAGGTTTTCGTGGATCTCGCCAGTCAGACCTTGGAGCTCCTTCTCCCAATAAACCTCGTTGTCGCGAGCATTGATATCGGCCCTGGAGATGAGCAGAGCTTCCAGAAGCTGGCATTTGGGCTTGCTGGCCGCGCCGTGATACTTGGTCGCCAATTCGGAAAAGATTGCGTCGAGAGAAGGACCGTCGTGAAGCGAGTGATGTATGGTCAGAATCATGGTCCTTTCGGCACCGTGCTCAAGCACAGTCACAGCCCAAGGAGGATTTTGGAAGAGGGTGGCCTGGTGCTGGTGAGCAATCTCAAGCGAAATTTCCCTAGAAACTCGCGTTATGTCGCTTTGCGAAGCGGTGCGCACATTCCATTTGACCTTCTCTTGGTCGTAGACAACCTGCAAGAAGATCGAGTCGACGCTGGAATTCTCCGGCTTCCGTACAGCCGCTACAGGCACAAAGCCTGCGCGGAGAGCCTCAGTCTCCTGAGCCAGACTCAACCAGGCGGCGTATAAGTCGTCCAGGTCGACATTGGAGTCCAACTTGAAGACATGGTTGCTCCAGTAAGACTCTGGGTTTTGCATACTCTCACCCAAGAGGGACTCTTGCAGGATACTGGCAGGGACGACCTGGAAGCGATCATGGCCAATCTTTTCCTTGACAACGTCGAACCAAAGCTCGTGGCAAGTGCTCATCTCGTGCTGCAAAACGACCTTCTTTTGCTTGGACCCTGCAAAGATGGTGATGTCGGAGACGGTGCGGCATCTGAGGATGTCGAGAACAGAGAGCGCAAATAGGCCGGAGTTGAGCTTTGCAGCCAGCCTAATCGCGCCAATGGAGTCGATACCGAGCTGGGAAAGGGTGCTGCTGGGTCGGATGGCGTTGATCTTGGCACCAGTGGCCGATGCAATTATGTCGACCAAGGCGCAGTTGGCCTCGCGCCACTCGTTGTTCAACTCATCGCTCTCCACGATTTCCTCGATATGCTGCTCCTCGTACGAAAGAAAAATTGACTTCAGAGCGTGGCGGTCAACCTTAGCAGAGGGGGTCCTCGGAATGCGCGGCAAAACTATGGACAGTTCAGGGATCATGTGCGGAGGAAGCACCCGCTGGCCGCCCTGCATCACAGCGTCGATAACTTGAACTGCCTCGAGTGAGTTAACGGGCTCCGTTGCCGCCTCGGTGGCATTCTCGAAGGCTGGGACTGCGAGGAAAGCCACAACCATCTTTCCAGAGCGCTTCTTGGACTCGAGGTAAAGGACTTCGACTTGCTGGACTCCTACGTGAGTGTCACGCAACCAGTAAGCAATCTCGCTGAGCTCCACACGCTGACCTGCAATCTTGACCAGATCATCATCTCTGCCGACGAACTCGATACTGCCGTCGCCCAGTTGCCTGACAAGATCACCAGTAAGATAGACTTTACGGTCAAGAGCTTCGCAGAAGATGAATCTCTCCTCGCTCTTTTCTGTGTCCTTCCAGTAACCTTGAGACAACTGAATACCCGACAAGGCAAGCTCGCCGATTCCGTTGCGCATGATAGGGCGACCGTTTTGAAGAACGTAGGCGCCAAGAGTCTCCAATGGAATACCAACGTTTCCGCTCTTAACCATCTTGTAGTCGCCGGGACCAAACTGCTCAACCGTGGAGACGACAGCTGCCTCAGCTGGACCGTAGGTGTTATAGGCGCGCATGTCGGTGCCCCAGTCGTCCGCCACCGGCTGGTTCAGCTTTTCTCCAATCATGGTGACGACTTCCATGGTGGTCAAATCATTGCGGCTGATAGCACTGGCGAAAGCGGGGGTCAAATGTGAGTGAGTTGCCTCACTCAAGTTCGCCAACTGGACAAAGGATCCCAAGAGTAGCTGTTTGGGAGCCGAGACGATTGTGCCACCCATGCCCCAGATCTCGAACAAGTCCTCGACAAAAACATCGAACGTGTATTGGGAGAATTGAAGACCGCGTACAGCACCCGACTTGGTGCTGGACGGAATGACCTTGCAAAGAGAATGCATTGCCGATGCCGCGGCAGCATGGCTGACAGGAACTCCCTTGGGTGCACCCGTCGTACCACTCGTGAAGATAAGGTAGGCGAGGTTGGAAGGCTGAGGAGTCGGCAAGGTGACTTGAGGAGGGGCATCAAGGGAGGCGGAGACGTCTAGGGTCGAGACACCTTCCGGGATGGCGGCAGCGTCAATCTCCCTGGTAGTATGAGCCACAATCACAAGGGATGCATCTGTCCTTGCGATTAGGTCATGCTGTCTGCGCGGCGGGAACTCGGGGTGAATCGGGCACCACGCTCCACCAGCCTTGAGAATTCCGAGAAGAGCAATGTACAGCTCAGGGCATTTCTCCATACAGATAGGCACAACTCGGTCAGTAAGAGGGCCAAGGTGACCGACGAGATACTTGGCGAGATTGTCTGCCCTGGCGTTGAGCTCGCTGAAACTCAGCTGCGTCTTCGCACCCTCCAAGTCATGGTAGAATTCGAGGGCCGAGTCATCAGGCTTACTCACTGCCAAATTCTCAAATGGACCATGGAGCAGCAGCGACGGTCCCGCTTCGGTAGATACCTCTTCGGGGAAGGACGAGAGCAGCTCGGGTTTGCTGGCGAAGCGAGCATCCAGAAACGGCTTCTCCTGGTTTGTCATGACGTATTGGATTGCGTCGTCCAACTGCTTCAGCATCGTGCTTGCTGCTAAGTCATCCAGGTGCTTGTTCTCGTAGGTCGCCTTCAACAATAAGCGGCCAGTCTCGGTGGGCCAGATCTCCAACATGACGGCGAAGTCGTTGCCCATGGGAGGGTACTTGATGGAGCTCCAGAGGCCAGAGTCTTGTTTTCCACCAGCAAAGCTCTGGAACGCGATCAAAGTATCGTAGTGCAAGCGACCCTCGGATGTGACAACGGAACTCAAGGGAGTGTGCAAATGTTGGAGTGCCTGCGTATTTTGCGCAGTCAGACGCTGGGCAACCTCCTTTGTCAACACGGAGAAGGGATCCTCAAGGTTGGCAGAAACCCGGATTGGAACGGTGACAAAAGTAGGTCCCATGCAGTCTGCAGTGTCATGCCCATAACGGTCCGAGATGACACTGCCAAAGACTACATCTGCCTTTGATCCTGTGTAGGCAAAGAGGACCACGGACCACGCAGCCTGCAGGATTGCAAGGGAGGAGACATGCGCGGCTTTGGAGGCGGAAAGAAGATCTTCCATAGAGGTTTGGCCAAGTACAGTGGCCACTTGAGGTCCCTTTGGCAAGAAGATTGGCTGGTGGCGGGAAAGCTGGGGGAATGTCGTGGGGGCACAGTCCTTAAGCTGGGTGAGCCAGAACTCCTTGGCCTTCTCTCTATCTGCCCGGAAGTGCGTCTCGACAGCCGAATCGATCTGAGTCCGACGTGCCGGCTCCTTGCTATGGTACTGGTCCTCGACGTCCTGGACGAGCAACTGCAAGGATCCACCGTCGAAGATGGCGTGGAACAAGCTCAGCACAACCGCCGCACGGGCCCTGGATTGCACGATGGCGAGGTTGAGCGGTGGCCTCTCAAGCTCGATCGAGCTTTCTGCGTCCTCGAGGGCCTTGTTGACGAGACTTGCGAACTCCTCATCTGAGCTTTCGTTGGACCCGTACCTCTGAAGCTGGAGCTGGCCCTTGGTGCAGGTGTTCTTGAGGATCAATTGAGCAAATGGAGCCAAGTCGTCGTCCACAGATGCGAAGACGGTCCTGAAAGCCTGCCCAGCGCGCAATGCTCTCAGCCAAGCTTCGGTCACTGCGTTGACATCGACACCAGGAGCAACCTCGTACACGGAGTGGTTGATGTAGTTGCGGCGGGCTTCTCTTGACGGATCAGAAAGACTGCGGAGGAAGCTGGCAATCATACCCGACTGCGTCGAAGTAGTTGGCAGGATCTTCTCGATGGCGTCGACAGGAACTCCCACAGCGTGGGCAGCTTCTTCAGCGTGCTTGCGACGGAACTCCTCAACCGTAGAGTTCCAAGAGTCCGCACTCGACTGTTCCGAAGCATCCGAGGGGTTTTTAGAGGCCATGTATTTGAAGATCAGATCGCGGAAAGTGCGGCATGTCACAACATCCGAAACCGTCAGACCAGTAAGATTGGCCTCTCTTGCCTGCTGAAGGAATCGCATGGTCCGCAAACTATCAAACCCGAACGAAAGCAGCTCGGAGTTGAGAGGAATTGAGGAAGCTGGGACATCTGCGACGAATGACGCAGCCTCGAGCACAGCGATTTGCACTTCTTGGTCCACTTCAACGCCGCTGTTGTCCGTCTCGGCAGCTAGGGCAGCGGTTTTTGACCACAGCTCCTGAACAAGCTTTCCGACAATCTTGCGGTCAATTTTTCCGGACCTGCTCCTAGGCATGTGATCGAGGAAGAAGTATTTCCGAGGGCGCATGTGCGGCTGCAGCCATCTGTCCGCGGCAGATTGAGTCTCTTTGATCAATGCCTGCTGATCAATGCCTTCGAAGGGCAGAATGCAGGCAACGACCTGTTCGCTACCATGACCACCGCCCACTGGCTTGTGTGCAACAACGACAGCCTCCTTCACGCCCCCGACCTTTTCGACAACGGCTTCAATATCTCCGAGTTCGACACGCCTACCGCTGAGCTTCACCTGATCAGTCGTCAGACGGCCAAGGTACTCAATTGTGAAGCAGCCGTTTTGGTCTTGAACAATGCGTGCGCGGTCTCCAGTCCGGTAGAGTCTTCCATAAGGGCTTTCCTCGACAAAAGCCTTTGCTGTTTCTTCGGGCCTGTTCAGGTAGCCACGGCTGACTTGCGGTCCACCAATGACGAGCTCACCGGGGAAACCTATGGGGACCAAGACTGGCTCAGACTTTGAGGGCTCAATGATCAACATCGAACAGGTAGGTAGGGGCTTGCCAATAATTGATCCGCGGTCATTAACGGAAAAGTCCGAAACCACTGTGCAGTTGATGGCGCCTTCGGTGGGTCCGTAGTAGTTAGACAGTCCTTCTTTCTGGGCCCGAGTGTTTTTTCCATGGCGTTCAATGTAAGGAGTAGAGTCTGAGGAAAAGTTTTCAATGACACGACGGTTGACCGCCTCTCCCATGACCCACAGATCCTTGAGAGTAGGTGTTTTTGCTGGGTTCAAAATTGCAGCCATGCTGGGAGTGGCCATCATGATGGTGGCGGCAAGCTCAGTGATGGTCGAATCGGGGTCCGACAAACTAATCTGTCTCTCGGCTGAGCAGAGCGTGGTTCCGGTGGAGAAACTAACGAAGATTTCCATGACGGAAGGGTCAAAAGTGGGTGCGGCAAATTGGAACCAACGGGAAGGGTTTGAAGTCGCGCGCCATGAGAAGTAGAGGGAGTGAGATGCGATTGAGCACGCCGCCGCAATGTGCGGTACCTGGACACCCTTTGGGCGGCCCGTTGAGCCACTGGTGTACATGACATAGGCAAGGTCGTTCTCGTCGATCGAAGGCAGCAGTTCGGACGCAGCGGCCGGTTTTCCAACAGCGTGCCAGTCTGCGATGAGTGCGGTGACGTCAATCCAGGTGTACTGTCCGCGCGTCTTCCCCCCCTGGAGCGTTGCCTCACGATCTCCACGGCCAAGAAGAGCGGAGGCTTGGACGTCTTGAAAAACATACTCCATCTGGTCGATTGGAGCTTCTGGGGAGACGGGACAGAACGCAAATCCGGCCTTTATTGTGCCCAACCAAGAAACGTAAAGCTCGACAGAGGAGGAAATGATGGCAGGAATGACCGGCTGCCTATTTTCACGAGGGGATACAACATCTATCAAATTCAAAGCTAGTACATTCGTGAGGTTGTCGAGTTCTTCGTACGTGTAGACCTCGTGGACCCCCGGAGCTGATGCTGTCGGCAATGCTTTGAGGAAATCCAGGGCAGGCCTCTTCGGAAAATCTTTTGCTCTCCTCATAAACGGCTTGTGAAGAAGAGATGGGCCGTTCGCGTAGTGATTCAAGGTCAGATCCTCCCGAATGTGAGGAGGCCGGCTCAAAGAAGGGTAGTTGAGGATCGATGGGGCTGGCGCAGAGTTTGCTGATGTCCGCACATGATACTTGGATTCGAGAAGCTGCGCAAATGCCAAAAGAACCGACTGGCCGATTGCGCTGCACATGAGCTTCCGGGGGTAATGAATCGAAATGGTTATCTCAGAACCAAACTCCAAACGAATGGAAAGGGGCTATATCTGAAAGTCAACTTTGATCAAATCATAAGGTTTGAAGAACATACAGTCGCAGAGATCTGAGATGTCGTTCCATTCTCATAAATTTCGACAGAAAAGTCCGTCTGCGCACCGGGATGCGAATACTGCTGCCCGGGGTGGCGTTGTACTGTGGCATCGCCGGAAAGCTCCAACACAGCTGTTGCGAGACCATGACGTATCTCTTCTGTGTGACGGTCGACTGGCGGAAGCGAGTAGCGGAAGAGGACCTCCTCTTCTCCAGTAAAGTTGGCTACGAGACGCGCAAAAGTCTCGAGCACTGCTTCCGAGGTCAAAGGGTTTGGTCCATGAGAGAGGACGACCGTGTTGAATTCAGAGTCGACAGAAGAAGAATCTTGCCGCGAGGTCTCCACATCTTGGACCAGAGACGCCTGGTTCTGGCGATACCGGGTATCAAGAGAAGGGAAAGTTGTAGAGAGCGACATGGACAAGACGAGTAAGCGTGATGACGCTGATGACTGAAAGGTTGGAGATAGATGGCAATCTGATAAGATGGAGCTATTTCTATGTTAAAAGATATAGAAGAATATCGATAAGAGAAAAAAATCTGCGAAACCTCATCTCCGCATTAGCAAGTTCGCCACAGCGCGCAGTGACGTTGCCGATGTCGCGCATCAAGAATCGCTCGTGTGAGATCGCTCACAATTGCAACCTGTTCTTGAGCACATGCCCATGAAATCGGCGACTCACACATTGGAAGCAGGAGGAAATGGCCGGCGACAGGGCTCGTGGCCGTGACGGTTGTCCGTAAGCGCGTGGGAGTGGCCTGAGTTGGGGCTGTGGAAGCGGGAGTCGGTGGAGAGTGGAGACGGGCATCGGGGCAACCAGCGGACGCCGGAGCTACCCATGGACAAGGGGCAGCCAATTCCTCTAGCAGCGGATCAGATACCGAACTTTATCTTGAGCAAGCCCGCTTCAGGCGGAGCGTGCCACCACCAAGACTGCATCTCACATGCCTCTTTGGGCCATATCCGCTCGTGTTCTGGCCCTGTCGTCCGCCAAGTGATTTTATCTGATGGAACGTCCCGGCAGGTAACACGGATCGGCGCCGATGTTGATACATCAAGTTGGTCGAATGGTCGATGGGTTGCTTAGACTGGACTCGCTCCGATGGCGGCCATGGGTCTAGGTAGTAGCTGGCGTGATTGTACAGGTGCTGCTGTTCGAACGCTAGTGACCATGTCCGAACCGGTCAGCAATCTGCAGGCGCATAAAACTGATGCTGCAGACCGAACGGACGCTTTTAGTGTAAGCTGCCTCTTTAAATCTGATTTCTTTGATCTTTGCTCCATAAAATATGCTTGCGCGCATCACCTTAGCTCTCTGTCTCGGGCATATCTGATATTTTAGCGGAGCCGTCGCCAGTCCCGCTGCTCACCAATCACTTCGTCACCCAGCCCGCTGCTCGTTCCCGGGGATTGCAGCAAATCTTTGACCCTCCTCTTTCCCTGTGTCTGTTGAGCTTTTTGGCTTCGGATGCCGAAACCCGCAGTTGGCAAGATAATGTATGATCGTCCCGTGGACTGGAGAGCGATGTGCCTACCGGGGTTGAAGGGAGAGCATACGTCGCGCTTGCTGGACAATAGACCATATGACCGCATCTGGCGTCCACGGATGGCTTGAATGCGAGACATATGTCGCCAGATCCATCGACGGTTGCAGTATGCTGAGCGTACCTATGGGCATATAGTTAGGTGCCCGTGGTAAGCAATACGGTCGGTTGTTGTATGGCCAAATCCAGCAAGCGCTATCCGTAGCGGGAGCGGTCAAGTTTTCTGCCGGGCTGACTGACGGACTTGGCTCGGCTGTTTGCCCCACCGACTCCACTGTTTATTCCATTCTCTTTTGTAATACTCCATGCCGTCTCAGTGTAGTCTCACTCGCGCGTCCTTACCGCACCAGAACTCTGCGTACCGAGCGATCGACGAAGCGTTCCGCGAGCAACTCAGCTCCTGTCATGAGCACCACACCCGCTGGCTGGCTGATACATCAGGACCGCTTCAATCAGCCGGGCCAATTCCAGTCAAATTCCACTGGAGGTACGGTCAGACACGGCGTCGAGGCAATGGAATATGCACCGCCATCAAGAGATGTGGATAACAGGCGTCAAACGAATTCATACGGTTGGTCTAGCGTCTTCAAGGCTCTCTGTGGTTGTGGTGGCCGTGCTTGACTTGTGGTTGGTACGGCATGCGCCATCTACATCAGACACCTCCGGACCCCGCTCGGCCTGGCTCGAGTGTCGCCCTTTTTATTCTCATGACGAGCTGCGGCGGCGTCATGTCGGTGCCCTGCCCATTCCCAGATCCGGCCCACAGCAGCATCAAATCCAATTCGCAAGAGGGCATCGGAGTTGCACCATTAAAACCGAGCTTCGAGTTTCTCCAGCGTACGACATGTTGCAAACACCCATAATTAGCTCAAAATACTCATCGACAGGAGTGGCGAAACTCGAAGCGGGCGATGCTCACTCCCTATTGAGGAAAATAGAGAAATCGAAAAGTAATTTCTGATTTTCAAGAAGCGCATCCGAGTGGTGACACGGCGGTAAGTTGAACGCACTATTTTCTAATCACAAAGATCTGTCTAATCCGAGGTGGGCAGGAGAGTCCGCATTCTCTCGCGACCAGTCTCTTTAATCAGCTCTCAATAATCGACCAGACCCCTTCTCATGTTCTTCCTTCCAAAAGTCACAAGCACCTGAGGGAGTCTGTCACAAAAGTGTCAGCCTCAACCCTCCTGGTCGATCCCCAAGTCCGTACCAAAATTTTCAGCGCGTTGTTCCTCGCCCCAGCCTACCCCAGCGTTAGGCTGATACACTACTGCCTATTTTCCAAATGCCAACGCCATTGTGGGAGGAACTTCAGGGTACGCGGCAGGAGAAGATCACATCTTCAGCGATCTAGTGTCGTCGAAGTGGTCGGAGGATTTGGGGTCAGCGACGACTTCGAACGGCTCACTATGCTCCAGGTGCTCAGAATGCACGAGCTGGTCGGATAGATTGGTTGCGGCAACACGACCCATCACCATGGGAGGACCAGCATGCTTGATGTCTGACCAGCGACAAATGTCGCCACAGGCGTAGTGCCTATAGGCGTTAGTTATGGGGGAGGCAAAGTTTATGCTGCGGGTTTCTTCGTGCTGGGACCTCGAGATTTGCAAGTAGGCGCTCACTTACTGCTGGTCCACCACGACACAGGCGTGTTCATCGACAGCTTCGCGCGGCAGCATCTTAGTATTCCCCTCGTATTCGCTGGTCGTATAAAAGACAAAGCCCGCTTCGATCTTCGTCTTTCCCCATAATGTGGACAAGCAATCAGCCTCGACCACGCTCGCTCCTTGTTTGAGAACAACGTCGACTCCTCCGCCCACCAGCAACTTCTTCGCCTGTGTCTTGAACGACTCTGGAAGTGGCTCGTTGGAAAGTAGTGTGTTTCGCGAAGTTATCAAGACGACGCGATTGTGTGGATGAAAGCTTTTGATTGCCTAGCCGAAATCGGTTCCGACTGCGCCTAACAGTGACTGATTTGGTTGCGTAAAGGCAGCAATGCGCAAAGAACCACTCACCGCCGCCAATAACAGCCACGGTCCCGGATCTAGCGTGACGTATACGCGAGATATGCTTCGAGTCATCCTTGACATAATCGTCGAACGATGGAGCTTTCGGGATCTTTGGCCATTGCCTCGTCAGCCCAGAGTCGGAATGAGAAAATCATATTCGAATGTGACATCCTTGCCAACGCAATCAAGGTCTTAGAACGTCACGCAACGATTCTCAGGCTGCACGGACGATCCTGCCATGACGGATCTTCACATCATCCCGCTGGAGGCGCTATATGCTTTGACAGCGCAGCCACAAGGGGACGACGAATCCTTTGGCTACGTGCGCCAGAGGCGTGCCGACGGCGTGGCCTAGGAATGGCTCAATCAATGTCTACACGTGCCATAGCAGTCCTGTTTTTGCATCATTGTAAGCGCAAAAGAAATGGCAGGGAAATTTGCAAACAGACGACGTACAGAAACCATTTCTCTCATCGACCAATGTGACTTCAATCCTTTTTCTCAGCCTATGCGGCGGCGGTTCGCCAGTCGCGAGTTCTTCGTCAGCGCCATCAAGAAGGGTAAGCACGGCTGCCACACCGGCGTATGCTCCGCCGACAACAACGACTCGGTGCGGCTTTTGGCTTGAGATAGTGTCGGTTCCGCACGACTCGGCAGCCCGAGAGCCAGCATGTCAGACCCTGGCGCAGCCGTTGGCCTCGTTACCGATGGCCGTAGCGCCCGAATTTTGGGAAATTGTAGTCATGATGGAAGATCAGATAAGATGTGAAGATGGTAACTTTGCTAGACGAGGCTGGCATCGCGCGTGAGCAGTACTTATCTCTTCAGGTCATGTCACGGGACCACCAGTAATGTAGCACACGTGCGACCACGCTCTATTTTGACGCTGACCCCCGGAACGACCGCATGACAGCGAGGGCGGGTATTTGCCCAGGATGAGAAGCAATCATGAATGGTGAATGACGGGATAGTCGGAGTCACGCCGCTGTCGCAGGCAAAGCATTATCTGATCCGCCCCCCGCGCGCTGCATCCTGATCCATGCGTCTGTCTGCATGACCATGCAAACGAGGCTGAACGCCGCCAGGTCGTAGTCGCTTTAAATCGCTCTCGCGCGTATGTATTCCGAAGGTAGCCTACATACTTAACTACTCCGTACAGACTCTGCCCTTGCTTCGCTTGCTCACAGCACTTTTCCAGGGTGACTCGGCCGTCGCCACTTTTGACTCGTCCCAGATCTTCCCGCGGCTGTGCTCCGAACCACGGGGCGCTCCGCGCTGACTTATCTGATCTCGCTTCCCTTGTCTTTGCCCGTCCCGCTACGACCCAAACATTGTTCGCATCTAATCTGATGATGCTGCGCCGCCAGTTCTCGACTGAAGCTCTCCTCTCCGCCGAAAGCGGATCGGCCCAGCCCGCGTCGTATGGCTCAGCCTCGGCTAGCTACGCGGACCAACACTGCTGGAAAGACACTGAGTCAGCACAAAGCTCAGCCGGCGATGGTGTGGGCGACGTCGAGGCCATCGTCTCGGTATGGAGCAAGCGGCTTCTCATCCTTGCATACGCCTCCGTCTACCTCGTCTCCTTCGGAAACTCCCTCGAGCAGGCTGCCACGAGCAACTTGACCAGCTATGTGACGTCAGACTTTTCAAGACACCCTTTGGTGTCGACAGTATCCATTATGAGCACCATCATCGGCGGTGTTGCGAGGGTCCCCATCGCAAGGTTGATTGATATCTGGGGAAGAGGGGAAGGTTTCGTTGCCATGGTTACCTTTACCACACTGGGTGCGTGGGCTTTGAAACTATTGCTTCCGAGTTCGACTGACCAGAGGGTATAGGGTTGATTCTGATGGCTGCTTGCACCAACGTCTCCACCTATGCCGCAGCTCAAGTGAGCATATTCCATGTCAAAGTTACTTCATGTTGCTCATCTGTTGCAGGTGTTCTACTGGCTTGGCTACGAAGGCATTCTATACGTTGTGCAAGTCTTCCTTGCCGACACGTCGACTCTGAAGAACCGCGCCATCGTCTTTGCCTTTTCTTCTACTCCCTACATCTTCACCACCTTTGCCGGACCGGCTGCCGCGCAATTCTTCCAAACTCACCTGTCGTGGAGATGGGCTTTTGGTACTTTTGCCGTCATCACCCCGATCATGTCTCTTCCCGTCATGTTTCTCCTGTTCCATACAAAAAGGAAGGCAATTCGCCTTGGCTTGATCAAGAGAAGGGAACGCCAGCAGCAAAAGCCATGGGTATGGATGGTCAGCAAGTTTCTTATGGACCTTGATGGTATGATGTTCACAATCTTTCAATCCTACTCCTCTGACATGTCGCAGCTATCGGCGCAGCTCTATTCATTGCAGGTTACGCCCTGATTTTCCTCCCTCTGAGTACACTATCCTCCAAGGATATAGGTTGGCACTCTGCCGGACTCATTTCCCGATTCGTCACCGGATGCGTCTGTTTCTCCTTGTTTGTACTTTGGGAGTGGCGGTATGCCCCTTCCAGATTGATTCCCTACAAAGTCGTTATGGACCGGACCATTCTCGCCAGCTGCCTGCTCTGCGCGTCCGTATTCTGGTGCTACAGCGTCTACCATACGTACATGTCGTCATTCCTCCAAGTCGTGCATAACCTCAGCATCCGCGATGCAGGCTACATCTCCAATATCTTCAGCGTCACCTCCTGCATCTTCGGCATTTTCGTCGCTTGGGCCATCAGCTCGACTGGATGTTACAAGTGGCTTGGCTTCGTGGGCCTGCCCCTACTTTTCCTGGGCACAACGCTGATGGTCTCAGCGAGTCAACCAGGTCAGAAGCTGGCGTTCCTCGTCACATGCCAGGTGCTGAATGCCCTCGCTGGCTCCACCTTCAACATCACCAACCAAATGGCCGTCATGGCAGCGAGTTCGCACAGCCACTTGGCCTTGGTGCTGGCCTTGATTCTCCTGTTCGCCTCAATCGGCGACTCCATCGGAACAGCGACTGCGGGCGCTGTCTGGTCCTCTTCCATGCCCGACTTGCT
This sequence comes from Phyllosticta ampelicida, assembly GCA_020351975.1. Taxonomy (NCBI): domain Eukaryota; kingdom Fungi; phylum Ascomycota; class Dothideomycetes; order Botryosphaeriales; family Phyllostictaceae; genus Phyllosticta; species Phyllosticta ampelicida. Next base: position 2,492 of record JAIFKG010001116.1, on the reverse strand, counting down.
GGAGCGCTTCCTGCCAGAAGGCTCCAAAGAGGACGCTAACGCCATTTTCGGCAGCCTGAAAAAGCAGCTGTCTTATACATGGGGCAGTCCCGAACGGACTGCCATCATCAAGGCGTACTGCACAACACAGTCCCGACTTTGTTTCATTTCCGTGTGCATTTTGCCTTTTATGATTGTCATGGTGTGCATGTGGAGGAATCTGCCACTGAAAGAAGAAGAGCAAAGCGATGATCGGAGCTCCAAGGCGGATTCTCAAGAGTAGCGATTAGACTTTTTGTGGGTGGCATATTGTGGCCATTTTGGTGTTTGGTTTCTCTTTTCGAAGCGGTGGATCTTTTTGTTTTATACCCCTATTTTTCACGGCATTTACGGCATCCGCGCGGCATAGCATTTTAGACTTGGTCAGACGACTAGTCACTGCTCGATTTGGTTCGCAGTACATAACATTCGACGTGTGGAAGATTGGATTAGATCCATAAGACGGCCTTATTGGGAACAGATTCGGGACACATGGGGAATAGAAAGGCAGAGCTTCATCGGCTAGGGGCTTGCAGGTGGTGTCCAATCGGGTTAGCTTATTTCGCATTGGGAAGCAGCCCCCACTACTGCTGCCAACGCGACAGGCTCGTCTTCTCATTTTCTTCTGTCCATTCACCAGTTACGAAGTTCCACTCGCTCTCCATATGATGCGATACATCCGTTCTCGTGCCTCATTTGACTTGTTAATTGGCTTGCCCCATAATTCACTCGCTGAGCAGAAGATATTCGCCGGCTCGAGGCAGGATTAGCAGCGATTTTTACGACATGTCGCTGCGTTCTCGTTGCCGCAGCGCCTGTTCCTTAAATGTTCCCGATAAAAATTTTACGAGCAAGGAGTTCGTTGAGCGTCATGCAGATTTGGCTGCCCTTGGATTCTCTTCTGCCTCTTGCGACCTTTGTCGCATGATCGAGTCAGAAATCAAGCTGGCTGAGTTTCGGGAAGATTGCAACTGAGACGATGAATCTACTCCATCTCTTCTGTTGAAAAGGGCGCCGGCGTCCTAAAGGTATGCCCTGTTGAGACCATTGTTATGATGTGAGAGACATAGCTGTTTTATGGCTGCTCTGTTGCTTGCGTCACTCGCGGTAATTTCGAGCCGGCGCCAATTTGAAAAGAGCAATTTGGAACAACGAAAGCCCTGACGATCGCCGTGCTACCATTAAGTACTGGCTTCAAACATGCATCTCAGAGCATGGAGATGGGTCGTGCCGCGTGTCTCTTTCCGGGGCCCGTTCCGTCCTTCCAGCCCGCGTCCTGGATCTCGGTCCCCAAGGCCATGAAAAGTGGCCCAAGGTTGTCCAAACGTTCGGTATCACAGCTTCATATGTCATCTTGAGCTAGTTCTGGGGACTAGTGTCAAAATTTGTTGCTTCTCGAGCGAATATCTCGTCCCTCCACCAGGGAGTGGACCCATCGCTCCTTTCGAAGCGTTTTCAAAACGCCATCCTGATCGTAAGAGCCCTTAGGTTGCAATACCTTAGGATCGATCCATTGTGCATCATCCAAGATGATCCCTCGGAAGTTTAAAGAGAAGTTGGAAACATGGCATCGATTTACGAAAAGCACTGATGACAATCGTCGTCGACGCCGCAAGCGATACAGACGAGGGATGTTTTCAGCGATACCTCAGACCCTTCCTGTGGCCCACGATGCGCGATTTCCATCTAGTATCACCCCACCTGACTCAGTGAGAATTCGACTCAGAACGCAATACCAGAAGACAGTACTCAAGTCTCGACTCAGAACGAGAGGGTGAACAATTCAAGAAGATCTTCTCTCCATAGGTACGTTGCACTGCGCCACAGACCAGATGTACTGGAAATGTGGCAAACACATAACCTTAGAAGACGGAGTCATCGACCTCAGCCCCTTCGTCAAGCATGCTCCACAAAACATTCGTGAACGTCAAAAGCTACTGGACGCCTCTTTACAAATATCCAGGATATACGCCAATAGCGTCGCCCTCGTCGGTGACCAACAATTTGTTGAGTGGATTATCAGACAGTGCATCAAACGACTCCAAGGAATCGAGCGTCTTCTCAACGATCTAGCCAGTCAGCTCAAGGCTGAATCAACACGCCGAGCTTTAGCATTTGTGTCGATTGACAAGAAAGATACCTAATTACAAAGCTCCTCCGATGAGGTGCAACATGGTATGAAAACGCTCACGTCGATTTTCTATGGTGATACTCTCTTCCATTGAAGCTGGACAGATTGAGCTTCGGAGAGGGCTCCAATTGCTGATGTTGGAGCCTGCCGTCACTTCTGTCGTCATTCTCTTGCTGAGTCTGTCTCCACTCCTTTGCCACTCTCCTTGTTATCAGTAGAGCGTCATCCCAGACGTCACTTCACACGTCAGAGGACGCCAGTAGCCACGTATATAGCCGGCTTCTGAGCTCGTTGTTGAGCTCGTCAGTCTGAATACAAGATTCATCACTCCCTCTGCTCAACA
>JAIFKG010001114.1:0-13803 GCA_020351975.1 Phyllosticta ampelicida | reverse complement strand
AGGGGGGGGTGTGGGACCCTCGGGGGGCTGTCTGTGTAAGAGACAAATGGACGTCTGGTCAAGCACCAACGTGTGCCAGACTCCCGGCTGCAGGAAGCATGTGGGTTCGGAGAAGAAGAAAATCTTGGGGTTGAAAAATTGAAAAATGTTTAGGGGGTAAGGAGAGCGAAGGCAATCCAAAAGCCCGGTCCGACCCGCAGGCCGCCCATCCAGCCATCCCAAAATGAGGCCCTCGTGCGCCACGTTCCTGTCCCTCTCTTCAAAATGCGCAAACGTCTATGTAGATATGCTCAGGCCGTCAATAGATGGACGGCTACATGACGAGATGAGGTGCGTAGCTTGGCATGTCTGAAGATTCGCCTTGTGATAGACACTGGCACAGAGATGCATCATTCGCGATCGTGTCGTCATTCAGCCAGTCACTCTAGATTTTCCACCACCACCCACAAAAGACCCTCAAGATGCACGCCCCCATACAGCAACGCATCCGCATCTCTCGGCGGCCCCCAAAATTCGCCCGTCCCAGCTGGTACGGCAGTAGCGGCAGTAGCAGCAGCGGCCGCGGCGGCGGCCTGGTTATCCCCACACGCTGCCTTCCTCGCTGCCCAGCGCTCCCTCCGCTCCTCCCTCTTACCCTCGCGCCACAACCGTCTTGCCTCGCGCCACTCGGCCTTGAGCTTATCCTTCTCGACGCGCCACGCAGCGCGCTGCTCGGCCCTTAGCGCGCGCCGCTGCGCACGGGGGAGGTTCCTGGTCTCGCGCTCCGTCTCGCGACGCGCGGCGCGGTTCGCGGCGCGACTGTGGCGCCACTCATCCTTGAGCGTGCGCAGCTGGTCGTTGCCGTCATGCTTCTTGCTGCTTTCTCTGCTCTTCTTCTTTTTCTCACATTTGCCCTTGCTCTTGCCGTGATGGTGGTGGTGTTGAGGGTGGAGCAGGTGTCCGCGCCGCTGCGCCTCTGCGGCCGCGCGCTCCGACTCGGCCCTCACGACGGCTTTGACCCGCTCCTTCTCGATGCTGTCGCGGCTACACTTGCCCTTGCGCAGCGCGTCGGTCGCGTCTTCTTCGATGGCCTTCATCCGCTGCAGGAACGCCACTTCGATCGAGTCGAGCTCCGCTTCCGTGTCCCAGTCGGCGGCGGAGGAGGAGGCGGACGAGGACGAGCAGATGCTCGTGCTGTCGTCCGAGTCGGGTTCCACGTCGTTAGAGCGAGTGTCGTCGTCGTCGTCGTCGTTATCGTCGTCGTCGCTGTTGTTGATGCTGCTACTGGCGTCGTGATTGGGGTTGGTTGTTGACATGGGCGTCCGTAGGCTTGTTGGCGTGTACCACCCGCAGTCCTCTGGCGGCAGCGTGCCCGTATCCGGCGTCTGAAAACCACAACCCATGACTTCGTCGTCTTGATGCACGTCGTTGACGGATACTGAGCGGAGTGGCATGCCGCGGCTACCGGCAGCGCCAGCGCCCCAGCCCGACTCGCTCGCCGCGCCCCGCCGGTGTCTAGGCGTGTACGGGTTATGGCTGGCGCGGATGTTGGGGTTGTGCAGGCCGAGGTTGAGGCTTTGCACGCGATTGACGGTGCGTCCTCCCCGTTTTGCTGTTGACACTGCTGTCGCCGTCTCTGGTCCCTTCTTGTCCTTCTGCCACTGCTCATAGCCGCCGTTCTTCTGCCACTTCTCATAGCCCCATCCGCCACCTCCGTTGCCGTATCCCAATCCCGCGCCCAGCCCCATATTGCCCAACCGCCGCTTCTCATGCAACTCGCGATTCCACGCGACGGCCCGCTTGCCGAAGTCGCTGGCATACTCCTCGCACCGCTTGCTGAACTGCTGGCCCCAGTCCTCCCACTTCTTGCCATACTCGGTGCCCCACTGGGTCCAGCTTTGTGCCCACAGCGGCGGGCTGGGGTATAAGCCTCTGACTCCCGCTGCTGCTTCGGCCGGACTACGACTAGTGCTGGCATTGCTGCCGCCGCGCGACTTGTGGACGCTGCTGCTGCTGCTGCTGCGGTGCAGCGACGGCACCAGCGGGGGCAGCGGGCCGGCCGTGGGAAACGGCAGGCAGGGAAATGGACCCGGCCGTGGAAAAGGGCCAGGGCGGAAGCGGTTGTGCGAAGCCTGGGCGCGCACGGCGTACGTCGCAGCGCGCTGAACGGCGAGAGGGAGACTGCCAAGGGCACCGGGGAGCGGAGGGAGCGGCCGGTGGGAGAGGGCGCGAGGTATGGCGCGGATGGGTAGAGAGAGAGGGACCGGGGGAAGCGATTTGGAAAGACTGGCGGACGACGACGGGGTGTTGATGGAGAGTTTAGACGAGGAGGAAAACGTGCTGGGGGCAAGCGGGTCGGTTTCTTGCCGCTCGTCGGAGTTGTTGTTTGCTGCTGCTGCTGCTGCGGCGGCGGCGGATTCTTCTTCCTCTTCTTCTTCTTCCTTCTCTTCAATCAACGCAGCCCATTGGCGTGCTTTTGCCATCTCGTCGGCGTACTGCGCCACGGCTTCAGGAGGCAGTTCAGGCAGAGGCTCGGTGGGCAGACCCTCCCATACCAGCGGCTCCACCCACGGATCCAGCATCTCGACGCGCTCGCCCTCGGTGGCCCCCGGCCGCAGCACGTCACGAAGCAGCGCATTGCGCAGCCCGACGCGGTCCTCGCTGATGCGCAGCGCGCCGAGTAAGCCCTCCATATCGACGATGCGCACCATGAGGCCGCGCGGGGCAAAGAAGACGGCATTGGCGCGCGCGAGGTACGTTTCCATCAGGTGCCAGGTGGCGTCTTCGTCGTAGTCGGGCCAGCGCAGCGATGAAAACACTGTCGTGAGTCCTTCCAAGAAAGCCAGGAACAGCGCCTGCCGGATGCCAAACGCCTCGAGCGTCGGCGCGTACGACGGGAAAAAGGCGAGCAAGCCCGCCCGCTCCACGTGCGATTGGAACTGCGGTATCGCGATTGGCCGCGGCAGCTTGGTCGCGGGAAGTGAGTCGAGGTTGCTCGTGCTATGCAGCGGGTGCGTGAAGCGCAGCGCGCGCTCGAGGATGTCTTCCTCGGCCGACTGCTGGAGTTCGAACGGCGGCGGCGCGTCGTCGCTAGGATACGAGTACGAGTACGATCGGGGCCGCGGTTTTGGTCGCAGCGTGCGGGTGCTTTCATCTTGCAGGCTGTTGTGCACGCCTAGGCGGTTCGACGTGAGGTGGGTCACTGAGAGGTCTTCGAATGGCGGTGGGGGCGGCTCCTCTTCGCGGCCCAGGTCGCCATGGCGGTTCACAATGGCCTCGACTTGGACTTGCTCGTAGCTCGGCGGAAGGTCCTCGAATCGCGGGCCTCCGGGACTCGTGAGCGGCGTGTGTATTGCGTCTCTTCCGATTTCCGTCTCGACGTCCGACGTATCCGAGTCGACGTCTGGTATTGAAGATTCCTGGTAAGCCAGAGAGCTTGCCAGAGAGGCAGCCCGGGTGGAGCGGATGGAGCGGTGCGGCAGACGGAGCGGTTGCGGCTGGTAGTAGGCATTCATTGTCGTTGTCGTCTTTGCGGTTCCGACAGGAAATGGACGATACAGTAACAGTTGCCAGGAGGCGCAGAGTCAGTGACGTGAGATTTAGATGGGAGAGGTGGGTATACTCATGATGCGCGGACTCTGCTGGCGCACACCTGGCTGTATCAATGGTCCGGGTCTTCTCCAACGCTGGCGCAGTCTCGCTGATATGGGCCAAGCACGAATTGTTGCCTAGCGCGGCCCCAGGGCGCTCACATGCTCGGGATGCTCGGAGGCCATCCAAACACCTTGCGGCCTGTCGCCAATCACGTTGTGTTCCTGACTTGCGCACGGCGTTCACAGCTCAGGCAAATCCTCCCTCGAGTCCGCTTTGTCTGCTTCACGTCTGCCACGGCCAGCGGCGCTCCGTCCCGCGCTCCGTCCCGCATTCTGTTGTGAGAGTCGGCAGCCGCTCGGAACCGACCAGGGAAAAACACAAAGAAATGGCAGGATCAGAGCAAAACGGGAGTTGTAGCCTGAGCCAGCTGCGTGTGCATAACTCGAGCAAGACTGAGCAAGACCAAGCAAACATGTACAATGCGCAATGCCTCCGTCAAGGAGAAGCATCATGGTGGGCAGCACGTCGACTCGTGCTTTTGGTCGCTTGTTCCTGGCGGCGCGCGCGCCTTGACAATCCGTCCGACTTGGTCTCGAATGGTGCTGCAGACAGGTTTCGCACTTGAGCGAATACGACGGCAAGCAGAGACGCATGCACGTTTCGCAATGTCCCCGAGCTTGCCTGAATGCTGGGTGCGCAGACTTCTCGTTTGGTATTTCCAGATGGCTTCGCTCTGAGTGAAAAGGGCGTTCAGGTTGATGCAGCGGGCTGAGCTGCGATACATGTCAGCGACGTCCGTATGGGACCTTGTCGGCATCTGGAGGCGTCTGTTGGCAGCGCAGTCAGTTCGCAAGGCACGTTGAGCAGGCAGGCACACAGAGATTTCAAGCCAAAAAATTTCATTGCTATCAAAACAGGAATCGAAAAGCCTGTCAGACGTCCACCAGCGCCCGCTCCTGTGGCGAGGCCGAAGCCAAAGAACCGCAAAAGTCGAGATCACCTCCACCGCAGCCAAAGCCGCAGGTACATGCCATCACTCTTGGGCGCCGGGGATTTGCAGTCATCAGCCAGGTTGGAGATTCTGTGGCTCTTGTAAGGAGCTCAGAAGAAGGCGTCTACTATAGAAATGATTCCATCTGTGAACAGTTAGCTGGGCGAATGGTCAAACCGTCTGGGCACAAGACTCACGAAGTAAAATCGCTAATTGGGGAAAACGGAAGATGGAGGAGCGCGAGAATCTGAAAAACTAAATCGAGGGCAGCGTGGTCTGTGCACCAAGCGAGATGACTAAGCGTCGAGCCGAAAGTGCGGCCGAAGCCCCGGAGGCGGTCCGGCCCGGTCGTCAATCGGCAAGTGGCCCCGGTCGACTCCTTCCTTCATGACCAGCCCACGGCCACGACTACTAGCCGGTAGTCCAAATGATGGTCAGACTTTCTCTGGAGGCACAATTGGTCTGGCCTCTTGTATCAACCCCCTTCTAGTAGCTCAAATGTCCAAGTCTTTGAGAGGCACGGCGCTTGATCACTCCTTACAAACCCCCCGTTTCGACCCAGCAAATTAAATACTCGCCGTATGCTGAGCCGCCGCCCGAATTTATGTCGCCAAACCTGCTAAGGCCTGGAGTCGATGTTTTTCTTTGCTTCTCACCATCACTTCGACCAGGGGCACCCAAGGGTCGACAGGAACCACCTGCGACGATCCGCCCTGAGACCTGTATTTGGCGAAATAGTTGGACTTCGTCTGTGCTTGCGTCACTAAGCGTCAAGTGGGGAACCCGATATCCGAATTGCGGAACGAAAGTTGGATGGACGTTGTGAGCGCGAGTGTTTTTGCCAGACTCGTCCAGGCCTGGCAAGAACAACGTTGTGTCGCTTGAGTAGCATGTTAATTACTGCATGTTCTACGGTCCGCACCAACCCATGTACTTGCATGTAAAACTTTCGAGTCTACTACGAGTGATCGGCTCCTGGAAACACGATTTTGACGCGCAAGAGGAACAGACGAGGAAACCGCAGAGCAGCAATGATATTGATTTTCAGCGTACGCAACTTCTGCATCGAAAAACGACAGACCACACCAAAACGATATTACAAAACTAGCTGGGCAGAAATGCAAGCAACCAACAATTATCACCTGCGGTTGGTGTTTTGTGTGTCTCAGGCACATAACGCCTACACTTAGTATTTGTTGAGCTGGAGCTCGATTACAGTGCCGTCTCCCTGCTTGCATTCCGCCGAGTTGCCGTTCTGTTCCTTGGCCTCGCAACTGAGAACTTTGTCGCCAAAACTTGCGTTGGATTCGAATTTTTCTTTTTCGTTGTTGCTGAAGTAAATGGTAAGCGACGAGAAACGGAAAGACAATGACGCAATACTGTACTTACGGAGCATTAACTTCGCTTACAAGCGACAACACAAAGTTTTGACCGGGGCTTCCTCCGATGGAAAAGGTGACGGTGCTTTGACCATCCTGGCTTTGGCACGTTCCGGCAAGAGGGTCGCCGGCGGGTGGAGATTGAGTGTAAGGCTTTCTCTTAACGGAGCAGGAAGCAATGGGTGCATTTGTACCCTTTTCCGTGAGCTGAAACTGGGCTTTTGTAACGAGACCGAGCGACCAGAAGATGTCAGCTTTCAAAACCTCGTAGAACTTGCGTGCTGGGTTGAGAGGGTTCGAGAGCTGAAGAACCGGGCCGGATGAGGAGGATGAATCAATGACCGGGGCGGGTGCAGCTGCGACGGTCGAGGCTGCAAGCAGTGCAAAGGAAGCTGTCGTGAATGGCCGCATCATGAGTTACGTCGAAAGGAGTTTGGGAGTACGGAAGCGGAGGTTGTGAGTTTAAGACGAGTGGAACGTGGAGTAGCGGCCAGATTTAAAGCAAACCCGCCGGGTTGAGGTTGGTATTCAAACAAAGTTAGCAGGAACGTCGACACTTGGCTCCGTGCAGCGTACCGCGCCGGAATGCCTTAATCAAGTCCAATTTGGGACACGGAGTCACCTGGACGCTTTTGCAACTGTGCTCACATCTGGGCATCGTTGCACAGCTGTCCATCCTTGACCGCCAATAGGAGGAACAGGTAAAATGAGGATCTAGTATGAGAAAAGATGCTTGACCGACCCAAGCCACCTTGGATGAGTGGTTGACAGGGCAAATCAAATGACACTTAATGCGAGTTTAGAGCTTTTGACGCTCGTATGTTAGCCATAGCTTGTTGCTATTATCAGACCAATAGCTAATTGAGTTCCCCAAGTTCGTGCGCCCGAGATGCTGATCCTTGAGCCAAGCTAAATACTGGCTATCCGTTGACTTCCGCGACAGGTACTACCGCGGTGTGGGTTCGACAAAAGTTACAATGGCGCTTGGTACCAGTACAGAGCTACCTGGACGATGGCTACTTCTGGCTGCTGCTTGTCTTGTGGTAATTATTGGCACTTCACAAAGTCCCCAGCGCAGTGCGCATAAGGGAATTGGAAAATCATGGTCGCTGTAAGGAGAAGCTTTCGAGGAAAAGCTCGGCTAAAAATAGAACACGAACTGCTTATAGATTTTCTCGGGCTAATTGTGGAGTGGCGCAGAGCTTTAAACTTTGCGCAGTCGGAGGCGTATAGCAACGGCGAGTCGATAAACGAGACATTATGTTGATACGGAAGGCCGGAGCGGTGTTCACTTCCACAAGCATCTGGAAGGTCTAAAGGGCCGATATCGAAACTGTGAATACATTGAAACGAAGCGAAGATGATGATGTTGTAAGCACTTCGACTTCTCTTTCGGTCCACCAGCCTCATTGCTTTCATGCGTCATCGCGGAATCTTGTCTTTGATTCTACTTCAAATGAAGCACCCAGACGATGCAAACGGCAGCTCTTCGCCGCTGCACCAATCGCCGATTCTTCAAGATTCTGATGCCACGGTGGACCGCAAAAAGAAATGGCAACTCCCTCCAAAGCAGCGTGAGGCTGCTTAGAAGCTTCCCGTACACATCATTCCACGAGCTGAGACATTTACACCCTCTGGCTGTACGGCGCTTGACTGCTCGCTATATGCCACGCGACTTTGGCACCACTTGGCGCTGTCAATCCTTTGATTACCCACCATGATGATGTCTTTTCTTTCCAAGTCTCAGCCATCTCGGGTCGTGGGCCAGCTCCAGCCGCGCTTCAGGTCCGAAATTTGGTTTCCAGTCAGGTGGCTCTCTATTCTCCATCTTAGTGAGGGATAGTACGACGATGCAGTCACGCTGAGTGAACCAGGCGTCCTCCCTCCGGCAATCCAGGACTTTGTCAAATGCCTCGGCGCTGTCCTTGTGAAAACTTGCGGGGTGCATGAATCGCGCTGGTGTCCACATTACAGACTATGATTGACAATGGAGATTCAGGCAATTACTGGTCGTGGAAGTTGCACAGGCAATGTGTTCGTAAGAGCCAAATGTTGTACAGATAATTTTTTCGACACATCCACACTGGAGGCCCGTTTAATTTCTTCCCTCTCGCTTCTCGCGATGTATGCGAAAGCCGTTTCAAATTAGTAAATCCATGCTTGGAGTGCTCAAGACGCTGTAAGCTTTTCGAGAAAGGTCATTAAGAGTAGCTCCGAGTATGCAAGGCACTGTTTCTCTCGCTCTGCCTCATCACGCAAAGTCTTCCCTGCTCTCCAGAGTCCTTCCAGAATTGGTTGTAAGCTGGTCCACTGCCCTTCTTGCAGTAGCAAATGGACATGGGAGCGAAGGCGAAGCAGAAGCCTGCGAACATGGCGCTGCAGCCGATGGCGATGTCGAGTAAGCGCTCTGAGCATCCGCTTGGGACGAAATGGCCGCCAGGGCTTACAAGGGTTTGATGGCGGACAGTCTAGAAATGACTTAGTACCAGGAGTCAAGGAGCACAAAAGAAAGACTTAGCCAGTCCTTTTACAGTCTCTAGCTTTGGGCGTGTGCTAGGTTTTCTTGAGTTTTCCCAGGCAGAATCGAACGTTTCCGTGCTGAAGTATAATTTTCCAGCGTTCGCTGTTAGTCGTATTCGAGCGTCAAAAGCTCGTAGACGCGGTATACTCATCGTCGGTTGAGGCAGGCACGGTTCCATGGACTCCCGTTCCACTGGTACTTGGAGATTCATTCCTGCGGATGCAAGTCTCGGCAGCGCTCGCAGAATCGCTCCGGGGAGGTTTAGGCGTCAACGATACGACAGAGCCTGTCACATTCGTGCCGTTTGGCAACCTGTCTAGTGGTAGCCTCGCCAGCATCTCGCTTTTTGGTCGGGAGGCCTACCGGGAGATGTTCAAATTTTCTTTGGTGTATGTGGGGATTAAATGATGGATGCACCGAGGACTGATCAAGTCGAGGAGCTTTAGTGGTCGTCTGTCTCTGACCTTGTAGCATTGGCTCTCTTCAGCACAGGGCGTTGCGGAGCCCACCACGTAGTCATCGCAGGTGATTCTTCAGACTCATCTGCGTGCGGTCAGTTCAAAGAAACCGCCGTAAATTTAGGGAGCTATGACGTCACATACCTGTGAGATCTTGGGCAAATTCATAGTATTGGTCTATAACTTTATTTGTCGTTCTCATGAGTATCGCATGGATCGAGGGCTCTGAGTACTCTCCGGTTTCAGGCGGCGTCCTTACTAGTCGACCGATTGCGCTGAATTCTATACCAGCCACCGAAATCGTGGTTTGATCGATGGGACTTTGGGTCGTATGTAGATGGGGCGTTGGTCAGTCGAAATGTTTCGTACCTATTTTGAATGACTGGTCCCTATCCACCCGCAGCTTTTGTTGTGAATCATGTCATCCCTCGCGGTTTACCACGAGCTAATCTTCCCGATTGAGACTAGCGGAGGCGCAGCGTCTCGCAACCACGCTTCATTTTACCATCCGCATTTGTCAATGCATGGATGCCGTTTGCCCACTCTTACTTGCGATTGAGACCTGAAGAACCTGGGCACTTCGATGACAGCGACAGTCCATGGAACTTGCCGCAGTTTCCGTAGCCTCTGCAGCATTCTGTTTGCCTCGCGTCCCTGTTGACGCCCTAGTTTTGCCTGGCACTGCATCTGGTGTGGTCGAAATGGAGGTAAAGATGATCGGTAGTAGGTTTGCACATGCCTGTATGGACGTGTAGCCTCTGCTTTGAGGCTTCACCTCATCATTTGGCAAAAATGCGTCCGAACGAGGGGATGTACCAAAATCGGTATTCCTGACCTTAAATTCATCGCAGCCTCGCAAAGCATCGCCCAGGAACAACCCTCGCTCTTACATCGATGGCAAACAACGCATCGCATTAATGGCTGTTAGCTGACAATTACGACATGTTGCAGTCGCCATCACATCTAGCACGTCGTCTTTCCTGTTTCCGAAGTCCCATCTTTTTTAATCAGCCTCGTCGCATCGACTGAAGGGTGCAAACCCAATCTCTTTCCAGGAAATTCCGTTTGCCACCACTAATGGGAGCTTCCGCAGCAGATATTTGTTTCCGCTTTCAACGACCAACGTAGCACTGCATGGTCGCAATCACTCCTAACGTGTTTGATTGAACATCCGAAGCGCGCTGCGATGATGTTCTTTTGGCGGGCGACGTGTCAGAGGCGGAGACAGCAGGTAGTTTGACAAGAGCGTCTGGAGTTTGTTCGAAAATAGGGCTGTGACCGGGTCTGCGTTGCGTGTCCCAACTAGGTATCACTTTCTACTCTTCGGTGCAACGCTCGCAAAGGCGAAGAATCATCTCTGGATGCTCGCGCATTGAAAAGGCAGCCGACAAGGCGCACTGATTTAAGCTCACCTGGAACTGCGTCTGACTCGTAAATTAATCAATTCCATCTGGCCCGACTCCGCTGGTATCTCCAAATATTGCCCACCTTCCATGCTGACTCTGACTTTTCGAGGAACTTGTGCGCCAGGAGACGCGCGGGCTTTTTTCGGTCACAGGTTGGTCAAGCTTGTCACTGCCGGAAAGCCCGGTACGAAAGCCGTGATAATTCAATCGGACGCGGGACTTGGTAACTAATAGAGTGTCAGGAAGGCGAGCAGAACCTCATCAAGTTATTGAAATAGGCCGTCTGCGAAGTGGCACAGTCTGAAACGAGGGGCATGCGTGTTGCGCATCACTTTGAAGTGGGCGACATTGGGACTTTATGGCCGCCGGCGAGCGCCAAACTCTGATATGGGAGCGGGACATATCTTACGGTTAGGGTTTATCAACATCCCTACATCGAAGAAACACAAGGGTGTGCGGATTCTGTTGCGCTTCTCCAGCAAACCGGTTATCGCTTTTTGGATTCCGCCCTGGCGCCCTTGTCGCTCCTCACCAAAATGATAAAAGCGGCCGATGGAACTGCAGGGAGTGAGCGATTCCGAGCCGCAAGGTACTGATAAGCTACCCAGGTCGATAAAAGCTCCCAGACGACAATATAATAATGATGAGCCCGTCTTCGCATGCGTGGTTTCGCAGATTTGACGAAAATTCTTGAACATGGCGACAGCCCTGAGAAGGCGCGTCGACTCCGCCAAGGAGAATCTCAAAAGCAAGAAGAATGTCTTAGGATGGGTGCTTCCCAAGGAGTCCACTTCGTTCGCGGATCCCGACAGATGGTCCAATAAAGGTAAAGCCATGATCCCTCGCAGTGGTACTACGTCTATTGACCCCGCAAGATATGGACGTTACTCCCATTGAGCGGAGAACGTGGACTTCCTTGACGATTTTGGGATTTTGGGTAAGCAAGGTGCTCAACCGCAGCGGTTCTCTGCTGACCTGCCCTCAAGATTTCGGATGCCATGAATGCCCAAGGTAGGCCGAGACGCTGCTCGCTTGAGCTTGGCTCGCTTGAGCTTGGCTCGCTTACTTCGTGCAGGTTGGGAGGCTCCATCATCGATCATTGCGACGGGCTTGACGTATCGCGAGGCAATTTATTGCATCATTTTTGGATCCATGATTGACACCATTCCTCTGGTCTTGAACGGTGAGATCTCTTAGGCGACTGGTTTTCCTGGCTGACCAAGTCCTCAGGTGTTATCGGAGCCCATCTGCATGTTCCGTTCCCTGTAGTCGCCAAGTCAAGTTTCGGGTTCGTGTTTGCTCGCTTTGCAGTTGTGACCAGGATGACAACTGCACTCTTCTGGCACGCTATTCAGACTTACACCGGGTCCACGGCCATGACGCAGTGCATCCGTGCCATCTGGCCTTCGTACATGACGGCGATTCCAAACACGATTCCCGAAAGTATCGGCATCACGAGCCAGCAGCTCCTAAGCCACTTTATCTTTTGGAGCGTTCAGCTGCCGTTTCTCTTGACGCCTCCGCACAGGCTGAAATGGTTCTTCGTCTTCAAGGCAGTTGTTGTTTTTGTCGTCTCCGTAGCTGTGGTCATTGCAATGTGCAAGAAGGCAGGCAGCACCGGCGACCTCTGGAACCAGCCTTACCAGGTTCACGGCTCGGACAAGTCTTGGGCCATTCTTTCCAGCGTCATGAGTATTGCGGGAGGTTGGGCGACCATGGCGACCAACGTGCCAGACTTTACGCGATACATGAAAAAGGGGCACGAACGTGGCGTCTACTGGCAAGCCCTCTGCCTTCCCGTAATCTCTGTACTCCTAGGCTTGTTTGGCATAATCTCGACCAGTGCATCAAAAGTGGTTTACGGCTCGTACATCTGGGACCCTTTGGCTCTGGCAAACGAGTGGCATGGCCCCGCTGGTCGCTGTGGCGCCTTCTTTGTTGGCTTTTCGTGGGTCGTTGGGCAGATCGGAACCAACTTGTCGGCCAACGTCATCTCATTCGCGAACGACGCCAGCTCGTTGTTCCCAAAGTACATCAATATTCGACGGGGCGTTCTGATTGCAACAATCACCGCCGGATGGATCATGTACGCTCCGTATCCACGTTAAAGTCCAAAGCTGACTTTCCGTAGGGTTCCATGGAAGATCGTTCACTCGGCGCAAAGCTTGCTCAACTTCATGGCGGGTCTTGCCATCTTTCTGGCGCCAATTTCCGCCATTACGGCATGTGACTACTGGGTCGTCAAACGCAAATGCATCGATATTCCCTCTTTGTATAGAGTAAGTGCATGTCACGGTCGATAGACAGAAGCTGACTTTTCAGCGACGCGGACGCTACCGCTACTGGAACGGCCTCAACTGGCGCGCTGCCGTCGCGTTCCTTGTCGCTGTCATCCCTAATACACCCGGTCTTGCGAAGGCAGTCAATCCGAGCGTAAAAATCAGCGTAGGCATCGAGCACATCTACGACATGTAAGTAACTCACATTTCATGCCAGCCATCGGTCTGACGACTGTAGGAATTACATGTGGGGCTTTGGCATCGCGTTCCTCTTGTACTGGATCTTCTCCCACTTCTTCCCGGCCGAAGAGACGTTGATCAAAGCGTGCGTTTACGACGACGTGGTCACGGTGGACGGCGTCGAGTACACCAACGACGGCTTCACCAAGCCGACGGGCGAGAAAGCCCCCGAGACTCTTGAGCGGAGGAAGCAGCCTTACTCCGAGGTTGGCGCGGTCTAATGTTGCCCGTCAGTTAAAAGACAACGGACGCCATCGGAAGTGCCGAGATGAGGCATTACTTGTATCGCCCTGCTGACCGTAATGCCAGGAGTTGGTGAAAATGCTTTTTCTTTCAATACCCACCAGTCCTATAAGTCTACCAACTCGATCAGACCGGGCTTTTACCCCAGGTCACGCGTTGGGCGGATTATGGTTTTCCCGTTGTAAATCCCGATAGATATTCGCCTGCATGGACCCTCGCATGGGAGCCACACCAGGCTAAATGAACGAATCAATCAATCAAACTCGATCAGACTGTGTCATTCCTTGCATCAAACTGCTACAGCGCCAGCATTTGAGCTGATGCGACCGCTCACCCCAAATGGGTTGTGTCTGCCGCTCGGCGAAGCTCGTCCACGGCCAAGCCCTTGTATTACCCAAACTTGCTCTATTCGATCCCCCCAATGCCACTTGAAAGTGCTCGCCCGCCCTGACCCTTTCATAAATCACTCAACCTCCATGCCGCTCCATCAAAAACTCATCCGTCCCAATCGCATGCCCCAGCACAGCCACGAAAGCCTCGCCAACGGCGGAGACGCACACGGCGACGCAGAAGAGAAAGCCCAAAAAGGAGACCCTGGTTGTTAGTGGGACCGCGGACGTCGCCGACGACTGACTCATCCTGTTGTAACTTGGCAACGACGAATGATCCTCTTTATTGTCTGGCTATCTCTGCTACATATACAAGCTAAGGAA